>JAUZSX010022651.1:0-21351 GCA_034780655.1 Idiosepius hallami
ATTCAAAATGCATTGATATTTTTCTTAGATTCCCATCAAGTATGATATTTACTTGGTGAGCACACCCAAGTTTGGCACAAGGCCATTTAGATTCCCATCAAGTATGCCACTAGTTTTCAATCCTTTTAAAGCTGTAGATTCAAGATGAGAATTCATTAAAAAAGAAAAAAAATATTGAAGTTTAACTCTTAACAAGCAATGCAGATTTTTTTTTTTTAATTTTAAATAAATTTAAATAACTTAACAAAAAAAAATTATAATTTTATGTTGAAAAAAAGTGATTAAAAACATTTTTAGAGCTGTTAAATAAATTCATTTCAAATCTGAGAAAGAAGTCCACTTGGGATAGTGAATAGGCAGTCGACTTTGGAATCATGATATGAGAGTTGAAATCTCTGTCATTCCGTTTAAAGGGGAAATACTTGACTATATATATATATATATATATATATATATATAAATAATGTATATGTATTAGGGAAATTTAAACAGTATTATAATTTTAATATGGAGATAGATATAGATATATTTTATATATGGAAAATAGAAATAAATACTGACAAAGTGTAAGAAAAATTAATAATTGAAAAATAATAATAATAATAATAACAGAACATTAACATAGTTAAACCAGGTGAATATTATTAAAACCATTATTAGGGCTTAGAGATGTTCATCCATATTTATGTTTTTTTAATAAATTTGCAAGATTGGACCGTAACGTCCTTGATAAAGAGTTGGCCCTGAATCAAGCTTGAAGAACAAAACAGAATATTTATTATTTTTATTATTATCACTATACCACATTTATAAAATGTTATGGTGGACTTACCTACCCTCGCAATAATGAACTCTCCCTATGAGTCTAGACTGAGTTTCTAAGAAGAAATAATGGGTCTTCTGAGTTCAAATCCCAGTCAAAACCAGATAAAGGGTAACACCGAATGTAAAAAGCCCGATTAAGAAAACGTATAAATGGCCTTGTGCCAAACTTGGGTTGGTGTTCACCAAGAAAATATAATAAAAGAAGTAGAAGAAATTCTGATTAGGTTTCTTTATAGAAATATAACATTCCTCAATGGATTTTTAAAGCAAGTCTCTTTGCTTTTTAAAAAAATAATCTGAAACAAATTCAATTGGAGATTAATTTCTTTTTGTACCACTCAAACTACATAAATGTGTATCACATATACAGGTTGTCTCAAAAAAATGTATTCACACTAAAGCAGATGGAACTGTCCAGAATATTGAAAAGAAATAGTTTGGACGATACCATCTGATTTAGTTTGAATACATTTTTTTGAGACACCCTATAATTTTATAAACGTATTTTAATTAGGCAGCATTAATATTAATGAGTGAAGGATGAATGTCCAGTATTATGTCATTTGGGGCTTCTGTAAAGTTTTCATTGTTATTTTTAAATGCTGACTGGTTATATATATTTATCTCTTCACAATACTGCCATACGAGGCTTTTCTGGAAAAAAAGAATTATGTTTTAAATAAACAGGAAAGTGTGATGGGAAGGGAATTATTTTTGAGATGAGGCTTCATAATCAGAGTATAAATTTTATTGTGGACTTCTATTCTCATCTTAGTAGTTTTTGTTTCACTACGTTTCGGCCATCTTCATCTCTGGCCATCTTCAGATGACTAACTGCGACTTTAGATAGGAAGGCTGAGTCTTGTAAGCATATCGGTAATATAATCACTGCCTTCCAAAATACATGGTGTGATAGACAATGACTAAAGAAGGCAGTGATTACTGGGGATAAGGATACTAGACTCAGTATTCTTATTGTAACGAATGGTAATGATAGGAAAGGTGAAGGTGGGATGTGTCGAGTCCTTCGTTGATGTATCAGCCATTCGTTAACTAAGTTGTTTGATACTGTAAGAGTTCTGTTGGAACTGAACTGGAGGAGGTAAGACCGCAAGCTTGCGTCCGTGTGTCGTGATGTCCTTTCTCTCACTGAGTAGCAGTCTGCAGTTCAAACTTGGCGGGTTCTGGGCTGTCGCAAACCTAAATGCGACTTCCGTTCGACACTGGAAGTGTCGCAAAAGATGCGCTGTCGTAAAGGTTCGCTACACATTTTAATCAGTTTTTGACCAGATATTTAGCTACTAGGGGTCAAAGTTGAAAGAGTAGACCATTGCGGTATCTACCAAATTACTCTGCCAATTTTGGCTCTAAACACTAAAAATTTGATATATGGGATATTTGGACCTGGAGAACACTGTCTTACAGGGGTTTGTTCCCAGTGGTTAAACGATGCCCCCAGACCCTAACCTGGGAATTTCCATGTCTTGGTGCAAGATAGCGTAACTAGTTATTCCTAAATGGTCACCTATCTAAGTAAATTTCAATTGTTGTACTGCTGTTATTTTGGATAAATTACTGTCAAACTGAATTCATTTTACTAAACTTCATCTTGTTTACAAATGACAATAGCACAGGACCCAAGATTTTTTTTTTTAAATTTCAAAAAATTATTGACTCTGCTTATATGTGGTCACACATCTAAGTAAATTTCAATTGTTATACTGCTGTTATTTTGGAATAATTACTGTTAAACTGAACTTCAGCTTTTTTACTAATAACAATGGCACAGGACCCAAGATTTTCTTTTTTTTAAATTTCAAAAAAAATTATTGACTCTGCTTATATGCGGGGAAATATTGCTTTAAAGCCAATTTTAAGCACATTTGCTAGACAATTTACAAATGATGCCAACATTAATTACCATTTAAGAATTCATTAGACTTATCTAAAGCAATTTAGTCTTATTCGCATTTCAAGTTTTTTTTTGTTTTACAAATGTAAGATAAGTTTATTTATCAAATTAATTGGTATTTCTCCCTTGTTATCTTGTGTCATTATTTTTGGTCTACTGAGACTGTTTTTTTTTCTTTCCTTCTTCTACACATGTTCCCACAAAATGGTAAATTCTGTTTTATACTGGGGTGAATTTAACTCTACCAACCAGAGAGCAGAATGGAGAAAATCCTGTCTATAAATACAAATTTTTGCTGCCCAACACACCATTGGGTGTAATGGTTGCTGAATGAATGAATATAGACAGGTACAATCCAATAATACAATGACTACAGTCTCTCATGGTAAATGTCACATCGTACAAGAAAGAGATACACAGAGAAATAGATATTAACTCATTTAAGAACAGACAAGTACAATACAACAATATCTACAGTCTCGTGGTTGGTGTCAGTTTTCTTAAAAAAAAGCAAACAAACTCCTTAAATTACAAAAAAACACACTTCAAATGAGCACAAAAGGAGCATTAAAGAAAGCGATCACTGGGAAAGGCCAGCAATTATATAAATCTTGGAATTACAAAAAACACAGATAAAAATAAGCACAAAAGGATCATCAAGGTAAAAGGTTTGGAAAAGGTTAGTTAATACTCCTAATAATTATATCAATTTTTAAATTACAAAAAAACAAATCAAAATGAGCACAAAAGAAGCATCAAGGTAACCCTTTGGAAAAGGTTAGTCAATACTCCTAGTAATTATATCAATCTTTGAATTACAAAAACACAAATCGAAATGGGCACAAAAGGAGCATCGAGGCAAGCCAATACTTCTATAAGTCTTGGAATTACAAAAAACACAGTTCAAAATGAGCACAAAAAAGTGTTTTATTCCTGAGAACCTGAAATAGTTCTTCCAAATATTTTTGTGTAAAAAAAGGGAAAATTCAAAATAAACGTTTTTCGTAGCCTTCTCCCATTTTTTTTTTTTTTTTTAATCTCTACAATAAAATGAATTCATTTTTAGGTTGAAATCATCCATTTAGTTCTTTCTCCACCCATCGTCACTGGGAAGGAACGACCGAGGCCGCTAAATTAAGAATAATAACCCAACCTTTCTTGGGCACTTTTGCATTTTAAGGAAACGTAAATTTAAATTAAATAGGAGGTATCAACTGGGAAATCGTGGATAGTCGTTCTGTTGCATAGTCGGTACGGTACACACCAAACACCACATCACACCAACCACATGGCGCAATTTGATTGACTAGTGAAATTTATTGTCCTTTTAGAGTTGTTAGGCTCTGGTGACTGACTGACTGGTGGGTAGTGACTGATGATGATGATGCAGTGGCAAGTGGTACTACTGACCGGTGGTTGGTGCGATGGGTGGGTGTAGTTGCACACTAATAGTCCAGTTGGGAAAAAATGACATTTCCTTTGCTGCAGTTTCAGTTGCATCCAGAGAGATTGTAACTTATTGTGTTCAGTGTATTGTCCTGTAAACACGGTTCTGCAAGTCCAAGTGAGTTATATTTTTTAACATGACGTGTTTAGGGGGATCCTACACTCTGAACTCACTAAAGTTACATACTCTTCAGGTGCAAGAAGCAAGCAAGGGCGAGGAAATTTTCCCCCTGGAGTATAAGAATGGTGAAAATGATGCTTGGTGCATTTGCATTAACGATGCAACAACAGTGTCCGGTCAGCAACGCCAGCCAGCCTTGCTTGCAGAACTAAATCAATAATAAATTCAATTGGTCTTTATTTGAATGAATGATCACGCTTCGCTTCGCTTCATCTCATCAGACCACCAACAGCCACTGATCGACCACAAAACGGCGTACACACACCACACCACCACACCACACCACCACCACACTAAACAAAAAAATACTTCTTCCTTGTTGTTGACAAATGGTTCGATAATTTATGAAAAATAAATAATTTCGGCAATTCTAGAGACTTATTTTTTTTGGTGGCCCTCCTAGTGCACAGTGCACAGCAGTTAAAAAAAATTACACAGACCCCACACCCCACACCGATATTTCTTCCCTAATATAGTTGTCTAATATAAAGCATCTGAGTGCCTAGTTGAAGTTGGTAATTTTGCTAAGTCATGATTCTCAGGTTTAAAAAAAGTTATTTATTTTCACGAAAAGTATTAATTTAGGGGTATAGTTTAGCGTTGTAACTTTGTGAGAGGCAAAGTTGCTGCAGTGGCAAGAGAGCGTGCCTCTCACAAACAAAAAAGACGATATTCTTATATTTTGGCCCTTGATCCTAGACTTAGTCTTCTGGGAGACTTGTTGGTACTTATGTCAAGTTAGGAAACAAAGGATTTTTTTTGTGTGTGTTTTGGTCCACCAACCCAACAATAAAAAAGAAAGTTTAATATTGGAACTGGTGGAACTCATTCCGCCAAACAGGACCGGACCGTCCCGTGCCCGTGTTTAAGGTTCTCGCAACTGCGAGGGGAGAGGGAAAGAAAGCACTCTGGGGGCTGCTAAATTTAAGCTCCCTGGGGGCCGCGGTGCGGTGTGCGGTGTATTGCACCGGTGCGGCGGTGCGCTCTCCTTGGCTTCTTTACAAATATTTTCTAATGCAATTAAATTACCAAAATAATTTAAGGGTTAATTAGAAAATCATAATTATAAGAAATACATCTATCAATCCATCTGTCTGTCTCTGTATATATATTTGTATATGTAATTTAGACTTTGATTAAATGTTGTGGGTGTGCAAGTTGCCCTTTTTAGGGTAAAGAAGCCGCAAGGCGCATTCTGCATCGGGGCCATTATGTGGTTAGAGAATTGCCGCTAGAGGAGACCCCCCTTTTTTTACATAAATTTTATCTTTTACTTAGAGCTGAAAAGTTGAAATCAAATAGGGATGATGATGTGTGCGGTGGTTGCGATGCGGTGTGCGGTTGGTGCGGTGCGGTGCCCACGGTGCGCGGTATAAACTGGTGGTACTGGTACTGACTGATTGGTAGTGGTTGTTGGCATGGTGTGTTTACAGTTGATTTTGGGGTTATAAAGGTTTTTTTTTCTTCTAAGGGAAGATATCATCTGGATGCTCTTTTTGTTACCTTTGTTTTATTCTAACACTGGACTGAATCAAAAAAATATTTATTTATTTGTTTGGGCATGATAAAACTTACCTTCATGACTATGGTGTTTGGAATCCGTCCATTGGTAGCTTTGATCTGGTCCTTTTAAACCATCCATTCCTCTGTGGTCATCTGGGTACTGGGGTGGATATTGTGGTATATAATGAGTGTATAAATACTTATCATCTACGGGATATTCGATTCGGGAACTCCATTGAGACGAAAATGCCAACATGTAGGTAAAACAAAATCCAAAAATAATTCCAACAGCAAAAGTCACCAGACCTTTTTTAGTCAGATTGACCATTGAAGCCATAGTAGTGAGTCCTTAGTCTAAGTCCTTCCTTGAGGGCACTTTACGCCGTACTGTGTGTGCAAGAAGACAATCTGCTAAGTCATTTATCAATAAATAGGAAGTTTCTTTTCCATTCGTTGATGATCTGCTGTCTGTGTGTGCTGCTGCTGCTGCACTGCAGGCAGACATGCATAATAATGTGTATATTGTAGTTTTAATTACAAAGTTTTTTGCAGTTTTTTTCCCTTCTTTTTTGTCCTTCAAAATATCAAAAAACTTTTTCTTTTCTTTTTTTGAACCAGTTTATTTCTTCCTGGATTATTTTTCTGCAGTTTTTCTTTTGTTGTTAAAAATAAAATAAAGATTTTTTTTTAGTTGTTTAATTTGTTCATGTTGAATTTAAGGGGGTTTAAGTGGTAATAACGACTGGTGACGGATGGTGAGTGTGCACTCACTTGTGCCGCTGTGCAGACTGCAGAACAGTCAGTGTACGACAACACACACTGACTGGACTGACTGCACTCACTGTTTGTTCGTTATAGGTTATTTTCCTTCCTATTCTAAGTGTAAGTTTGTCTAGTCTTAGTGTCAAGTGTCACCCGTCCAATACTTTTTAAAAATTGAACTAAATTAAAGCTCTTACTGTTAGTTATAGTCCAGCCAGACAGTTCAGTTTACAGTTTCGTCCCACATGGATGGAGGAGAGAGAGCAATTCAATGGATTTCACTTTGTAGGTTGTTTTTTGCTTGAATGACATCAACAGGTGTTGTTATTTAATAAAATAAAAAGAAATAATTCAAAATATTTTCTAATTAAAATACTTTGTAACTAATGTCTATATTTTCTCGTTTTCAACTCTATAGACTTTCAAACTAGTAAAAAAAAGTCAACTTTTTCATTATGTTAACTTTTTAAGCCTAACTTTTGATTTCTAAAACTAGATTGTTACCCACACAGACACAGTTATAAAGACTAAACCAGTGAATGCACGCGGGCACGCCGCCGCCCAGCCGTCACCGTTCAATTAATAGAGATGTTTTGTTTTTGTTTTTTTTTAAGCGAAGAAGCGAGGCAAGGCTTATAAGGTGAAAAAGGAAGCAACATTGAATTCTTTACCTTTTCTTCTTCCCTCCTCTCGATTAAAAAAAAACTATTTTCAACAGGTTGCTTTCTTTACTTGCTTTGTTTGTGTAAGAAAAAAAAAAACAACCTTTTTATTCTATCAAAATCCGTTAATAATAATTTTTTCATCTAGTTTTCTAACTTCTACCCTTTTTTTTTAAAATATAATTTTTAGTAACTTAGCAAATAAAAAAAACCCTAACGACGTACGAACGTCAAAAGAGGGTGGGTGTGGTCACTGGTGTCAGCATACAGACCCCCTCCTTACGACAGGTAAATGAAAAAAAAGTACTCATTTTTTAGGGATAATAATCTTTCTTTCTATTAGTGTAAAACAGAAATGATACACCTTTTTCCAGCTTAGTATTGATCAGAATTTTACCTTTGAACTCAACTGTGAACACAAACTTATGAGTGCGAGTGTGTGTGTATTCTTGCTTATTTAGATTAAATATCACTTGAAAAAATGATTTATAACTCAAATAAGCAGCAGCATCAAGAGTCAACAACACAACGCACACTCCAACAATAATTTAATTATTAATTATTTTATTATATAATTTTTTTCTATATCTATGAAATCATTATTTAATTAATTATAATTTATTATTGTTATTACATTATAAATTATTTTTTAATCGTTCTTTAAGTCTTAAGGCTCTTTTCTTTCTTTCCTTGTTAATCTTATAAATAACTGTTATTATTATATTGTTTTTGTTTTCATTAGTTATATTTTCCAAGTTTACACACACACACACACACACACCAGACACCACACCAGTACCACCCACAACCGGACAAATCAACCTAATTGTTTATTTTTATTTATTTTTTTAGAAACTGATTTTAAGTTAATAATATATTTCAAACGAACTGTTTTTCTTTTAATCTAAAAAAAAAAAAGTTGATATAAGCTTGAGACAAAATGCAAAAAAAAAAAAAAAAAAACTAAAATCAATTGATCGACCGGGAGAGCGTTTTTAGCCCGGTTGATACGTATGAATGAACATCCTCCTCTCTATTGTGCCCACCCTGCCGTGCTGTTGTTGCTCTGTTTCCAACCACCCCCGACACTTCTTTTGTGTCGTCCTCTTCGTCTTCTTCCATCATGAGTATTAAACAGACACAACAGCTAATATTTTACTACCGTAAAATGTTTTATAAAAAAATTACTAATCATACGATTTTTTAAAAAGAAATATTTTTATTATAAAAAAAATTGTTTCTTCTTAAGCAATAACAGTTACTGGGTGGGTCGGATACGATACCCCCATAACACCCAGCACTACAAACGCACAACAGTCACTACGACGGGTTAGTGAAGTGTAACAACAAGACTGTTAAACTCTCACAAACAGTGTAAACCAGAAAAACAAGTAGTTTTGATCATCCTTTCCTTAACAGCCAGTAATTAATTAGTTACTTAAAAGTGGTAGTTTGTGATTATTCAAGTTAATATTTAGTTTTAGGTGGGCGAAAGATATAATTTTGAAACTTCAAAAATAAAACATTAGTCATTTCATTTAAACTACTTTATTGGTGTTTGTTTTATTATTTCATTTTAATTATTTTTTTCGTTAAAGCCAACATTACACACCACACCACACACATCACCCCGCAATTTAGAGACTAGTCACTGTACAAACGTGCGGCTAGTCTCTGAATAAATAGGTAAAAGTGTGTGTTGAGTTGTTAGTTGGATAGTTAGATCATTTTTGAAAAATTTCAAACAAGTGCTTAAACTTCTCGCCGAAAATAGTGACTAATTCTTCTGATTTTAATACTTAGGATTCTTAGCAAAATGTCCAACTAATCAGAGGCGTTAGAGGAGGACGGACCACCACCATAGAGGGCTGCCCTGCCGGCTGCTCCCGGGACCTGGCTGAATTATCAACTGTGTCGTCTTTTGAGCGAGGTTGCCAAAGCCCTTTAGGATCCATCATGAGGGGTCATTTTTTATGAGTACACCCGCTTCTAAACCACTACAATAAAATATTATTTTTGTTATCTAAATTTACCAAGTTAACATTTTTTTAGCAACTTTAACTTAAGTAAAATCGTTTCAGTTTCCAATTTAACGTTACCCGGATATAAGACAGTTAACAGGACAAGAGAAAAAGTCTCTTAAATCCAGTTTTTGTTGTATGTATTTTGATGTATACTGACATCAACAGTATACATGCTCTAATTTGGGACCAGAGAAAATCACTCTTTTGTCAGGGTTTCTCTTATATCCGGGTTACATTATTGCAAATTCTAGATTAAAATGTAAACGATATGTGGGTTTACCAATTTAATTAAGTTTTAAGGAAAATAATAGTAAGAAAGACTTAATGGGACTTAATAGAAAATAAAATTTAAGTCAACAGAGAGAGCAATCAATTGCCAATTGATAGATTATTCAATCAAATTAAGTTAATTTGATTAACTAAACTAAACTACTCACTGTCTGCGTCAATTTTTATGAACCTTGTAAAAAAAATATTTGTTGAAAAATAAACCTTTTTAATAGTGTTTGTTGTCATAGGAACAAATTTTATTTGTGACAAAAAATATCAAAATATTTTCAGATTTTGATCCTAAAAGAAAAACAATTTCTATTATTTTTTAAAAGCATAATCGTTTGCTCATCCAGCAGAGCAGTCTTTTTTTTAAAATCCTTTGAACACTAACTTATCAAAATTACCAAGTAGTCACTCAGCAGAGCCGTTATAGAAAAGCAACATATTAGAGTCAAATAGTATCTTTTTGTCTTATTTCTCAGGGCCGATATATCGGCCCTTTTGGGTTCAAAGGATTAAGTAAAAGAAAATCAAAACTCTAGATTAAGCAAAAATAAAATAGTTTGGAAAATTAATTTTGTAATAATTTCAAGGAGGGTTTTTTGTTTAATTCACTTTAATTTCCACTGTTTTTAACTCAAATCAATTTTGCAATTTCAAAGAAGGTTCCTTTCCTCCTCTGTCCATTAATAATAATTTATTTTACTTGGTGAGCAGCAGCAGCAGCCAAGTTTGGCTCAAGGCCATTTTTTTAAGGTGAATAATGGTTTTGACTGGGATTTGAACTCGATTCCAACTCGAACAATTTTATTTATGCGTTTTGAGTGGAATTAGATTATATAATTCATTTCAAGAAAAAAACAAAACAAACATCAGGAAATCGAAATATCGACCACTTTTTAATTGTTCACATCTATTTCTTTCTTTTTCTCTTTTTTTTAAATGTTAGTTTTGAGGGAAGAGGACAAGGCTGGTTTTGTTCTTTTATTTGATTTCACGACAGACAGTATTATTCACTAAGTCAGTCCTATCATATCCACTCGTTGAAAACCGAGAACAATCATTTTGTCTTTTTATTAACAGGTTGGGTTGATTAAATTTGATTTGGCGACATTTTTCTATAGAAATGTTTTGTTCAATTATTTTGTTTGACACAGTCCTCCGTCCGTGCATAAACGGTCATTTCATTCCATGCCACCCCGGAAGGGGAGGGGGGGGAACGAAACCCAATCCATGCAAATACCTTTTGCTTTCGTTGGGTTAAATATTTTGTCAAATGTCTTATATAAATCCTCACGGTCGGTTAATGCCAAGAATATTTTTTTTGTAAACCAGAAAAATATCCTGACCAGCAAACACTGAATGACTTATAGCATCCACTTGGCCGAAAGCGAGAGGGCACAAACCCAAAGTAGGCACAAAAGGCCAGTTTTACGTGGTCATTTTATCCCGAAGATTTTTAGCGTAAGCGTCACCCTTAAACTAGATGATTTTTACTCTCTTTCATCTGTCGGAGACAGCTAAAAGTGAATTTTGCACGAAAATATATGTTGTTGTTTTTTATATTAATTTTATTTTAAAGAGTATGCATGCAACAACTACGAAAGTGAACGTAACGGGACTAGAGCAAGAAGAGAGTATCTCTAGTCTGACTAAACAGCGAGTAAAAGTTGGATTTGCCTGGGTGGGTTGGGTATAAAGTAAACTTAAACATGACTTACCTTCAATATGGAGTTTGTTTTCGACCCACAAAAAAAGAATATGAATAATAATAATAAAAAAAAATGAAAAGAAATTATCAAAATCCAAACTTTTTTAGTAGCAAATTTTCCATTCAATTTTATTTTTATTTAGCTTTTTTTATCCTGACTTAGCAAAATTACTAACAACTAGTCATTCAAGAGTCGTTTCGTTCGTTCTATAAGAGGATTGTATTTGGAAGATATGATATCGACCCTTTAGGTTTCAAAGGGTAAACCTTAATTGTATTTTAAATGTAGTTGATTCGTTTTTTGTTTTTGTTTTTTTTTGTTTTATGAACTTCTTCCTTTAAAAAAAATACTCGATTGTTGTAAAGGGGTTGGGTTGCTTTCTTTCATTGCCCCAAAACTTATATTTTATTTTAAAACATTATTGGTCGGGTTCCGTCCCATTCTCAAAATTAAAATAAATTTGTTTGGCGGTTAGTGTGGAAAACACTGACTGGATTGGTGGAGTGGTGGGTGGACTGACCGTCAGCGTCCGTCCATCCACCCAGTCCTGGGTGCACTAGAGTACTTTCTCTTACTGAGTGCTCTCTGTGCTGCTGCTGCCTGCACTGCAGTCATTAATAGTGGATGCTGCTGAATGTCCAAAAACGTCAACGACGACAAACAGCAGCAATTTTTGTGGTGGTTGTTGAATGTTGATGAAGATTAAAACAAAATAATAACTCCCCTTTTTTTTTCTTAACTCTTTGTACTCTGACTTACCAAAATTAGCCACCCAGAAGAGCTATTAGATTAGAAGAACAATAACATAGGGTATTGGTGTGTCTTCTTTTTACTCATGTCGTCAGGGCCGATATATCGGCCTTTAGGATCGAAAGGATTACAAGATTTTATTCTCCATTTAATCTTTCAATTCTCATTCTTTGAAAAAAAAATCCACTTTTCATACATCTTGTCCAAAAACCCCGATCCCTATGTCATAAAGTAGTTCTAAAAAAAATATTGTGAATAAAAAATTATTTCACTTTTTCTTTTCATATGTGTTCAATTTTAGTAAATCCTTTGAACCCCCGATTTATTAAAATTACCAAGTAGTCACTCAGAGAGCCGTTATATTAGAGGAACAATATTTAAGCCAAAATATTGGTATGTGTTTTTTCGCTTTATGTTTTCAGGGCTGATATATCGTCCCTTTAAGATCGAAAAGGTTAAAAACTTAGGTTAATAATTTATTTCTACCAGTACTTAAATTAAGAAATCCCTCTGGTTGTCTTGTCCCCTCTCCCCTCATTGAAGAAGATTTAATTAAAAAAAAAATAAATAAAAGGCTAAGTTAGTTGTTTTTGCGCGTATTTTGTTTTTCAGATTTTACCCCTTATTTTTGCTACAAATTTTTATTTTTAAGATAACTTTTTCATGCAACCATAGTAGTTTCTATCTGCAGACATTACAACTAAATTATTCATTATTTAGTCTGCATACTGTGTCTATTTTCAAAGTGTAAATTGTCTTGTAATTTATTTTCACCACAACAAACACCACATTTCGACATCACACGCAATCCAATGCAGTTGCTCGCTCACCAACCACTCCTTGTCCAGTAACAAATATCCAGATATCAGACATGAGCCTGGTTTGTTTACACATGTGACAAGTGGTGACAATTAGTCATCAAGAGGGAAAATCTTTTTTTTCATTTGATAAAAATACTGACACTCCGATAGGGCAATTGAAATTAAATGCAAACTAAATTCAACATTTTTGTTTGCTAACAACAACAGTTAGTGTGTAAAAACAAAAACAAAAAAGCAAAACAAAAAAACCTTAACTTTAAACTTTACTGTTTTTTAAGTGTTTGTTTATTGCTATTGTCCAAAATGCAACGCACACAACGCAACCAACACATTGATTTGGAAAATTTTAAAAGATTTATTTGGTTCTAGTTCTACTCGTTTAAACCTACGGTTTTTTTAAAACGCGCAAATTACTATTTCTATCCAAATTAAATATTAACAGATCAAATGTCAAATAATCTGTAGTTTAGTTTCAGTCAGGCCCAGTCAGTGAGTCGAGTCCAAGTAGTCACGTTTTTAAAATTAAAACTTTCGTTTATTCGCTAATCTAGCCAATTTTATATTATTGAAAAATTTAATTTAACATGTAGATTTACTGCTTTTTTAATATAATCTTTTCCTGTGAGTGGAGAGACGTTACGTTTTGTATTGTAACCTTAAAAATCCAGTAGTTATTGCTTTGATTTTTCTAGAAATAACTTTTATGTTTTTCACTTGTCAGACATAAACATTTATTTATTTATTCCCAATCCTTCCTTTCCCTGGTTCTAAATTTATGATGGGAAAATGCGAACGAACGAATAATAGACAAAAACAATTCTGTTTTTTACTAGCTAGAATTTCATTCATTGACGGTTTCAATAATAAATGTTTTTGTTTTTCTCCTCTCACACTATTTAAGGCAAAATCGATGATGCTTTTTCTTTTTCCTAAATCAAATCCATTAGGGAAAGGGTCTTTTACATTTTCTCTAATGGATTTGATTTTTCCGTGTTTCTTTGAAAGAAACTTTCTTTCCCCAGACAATAAATAACAAATAAAAGGGAAAAAAATCTTAGGAAAAAATAGGCGGTGCTGGTGCTTTTTTGGTGTCTGTTGTTGTGGGCACTTGCATTAATAATGATAGCTCTGTGTCTGTTTCTGCTGCTGGCTGCTGTGTGTACGTACGCGTTTGTTTTTAGATATTAAACAGGGTTGGGTTTTCTACCCGGGTTTCATCATTTGGATCATCAGCCTTAAAAAAAACCCTGTTAAAAATTGAAGCAGGGATCGCACATTTTAATTAACATATAGGAAAAGAAATTAATTTGTTCCCTTTTTTTATATAAGGCAAGTTGTTGCCTTTTTGTCGTTTTTGATTTATGTACATAAAACTTATTTTTTTGCCGATTATTGCTTATTTTTTTAAAAAACTATTTTCTATCTCTTTTCCATCTTCCTTGCAAATTTGCTGGGCTTTTTTTCCTTCGATAATAAATTACCATTTTTCCTGTGTTATTATCCTTTTTCGCCATTTTCATCCCTCCACCTCACCTCTTCTTCATAATAATATACAACTAGACGTTATTACTCTTTTTTTCTTCTTTTAGCAAAACAAAAAACAATTCCGTCTCTCTTGGAAATTTTGCTCTTTTTAGAGTAAAGAACTTTTATTCTACCGGTGTTTACCGAAAAAATGGATGATGAAACATGTTCCTTCTAGTGGTAGTACCACAAGTCAGAAAATGAATAACTTTTGGGCCGTGACCGATTGAATGGAACATCTAGGAAAAAATACAAACACGGACTATATCAATGGGCATTATTTGAAAAAATATATATTGATAAATTGTAGTTCTTCTGAAGCATCATAGAATCATTGATAATGAATATAAGGTTTATTAAGGCTACGTCTGCGTCAAAGTAGTAGTAGTATTTCGGAGCTATAACTCCATTATCAAACTAGTGAAGAACTAGTGAAGAACAAATATAACAATTAAGAGCTAAAATAATCAAAAACCATTAAAAACGGCAATGAACATAAAAAAAATAACCCACAAAAAGAAATTAATTCACAAAGACAGACACGAAAAAAGACCACTAGTAGTTTGTAATGAAGTTATAGCTCCGAAATATAACTGACTCTGACTACTACTACTACTACCTTTAACGCACCATAAACCTTAATAAACCTTATATTTAATTTTATAGCATTCGACTGTCTCTGGAGACGATGGATAAAAATGCGCACGTGTTGCTTCTGCAGCTGGAACAGCGGCGGTGAAGTGTGGCCTCTCCAGGGCGCAAGGCATGGGCAAAGGTTTTTGGATGTCTCTGATTCTGCCCATTTCAGTAACCCCCTCTTGACCTTGTCGGTGGAAATCCAAGGAAGAGCAGCAGTCAGCACTCAGCAGTCAGCACCCAGCAGTCAGTATGCTTGGCACTACCGGAGCTACCGCAACAAGGGAGTACAGTTTCGTACCGCCTTAGAGACTCCAATTCCGGATTTTCTTTCAGGATTTACTCCAAATCCTTTTGCTGACAGGGCTGCCTTAGCAGTCTTCCTTCGGAAAAAGGCTAGCCTGCAGCAGCCACTCAGCCAGCAGGGAGGGCTAACAACCACCCTGTCCTGTCAGGTGAATAGAAAAAACGGTTACGAAATTGAATCGAGGAGTCGACTCTACACTCGCCCAGCAAAAACTCCCCCCCCTGTAAAGATCCCAAATAACAACCATTCGCATCAAACAATAAAGAAACACAACACTTTTGGACCTAAATGACCAAATAAGTTGATGTGCCGTTAAAAACAACCAACCAACCAATATCAATCAATCTAAAACGCCGCTTGTAAATTTGCATAACAAACCAGCAGCATGGAGATCTGGTTGCAAAAAAAAAGTTTAAGACTTCATTTTGTTTAGAAGGTCATGGCAGTTGTGTTGATAAGGGTTATTTGTATAAGATTGTTGCACCGATAAAAGACATTCAAGCTGATACATTTGAAAATATCTATCATTGTTTTGTTTTTGTTTTTTTTAAATTTCATTTAACTTTTTTTTTGTTTAAATTGCCTCCAAAATGTTTAAACAATACAGATTTATTTCCTTTAACTTCAATTTTTAAGAGAAGAAAATCTTAAGACACATTGAGTAGATTTTTAGTCAAATTTGATATTTAAATACAAATGAGTGTATGATTTTTATCTATATACAGGCAGGGCAATTGCGTGGAGGCCGCAAGCTCCCCAGGGGCCCGCAAGCCTCCTTGGTGGTTTCACAGATCTTTTGTAATGCAAAAACTACCAAAATAATCAATTATTCGGATTAACTAGAAAATCATTTTCACCCTTGTATGTTGAAATATACATCTATCAACCCATCTCTCTCTCTCTCTCTCTCTCTCTATCTCTCTCTCTCTCTCTCTCTCACTCACTCACCCACTCACTGCCACTCAAGATGGTGCGGTTTCAATCCTCGCTAGAGGAAGGCTGGTTTGCAGAGCTGTCCTGATGAAGAATAAAATTCCGAAACGGGCCTGTCGACAGACAGATTGCAAAATTTTATATATATATATATATATATATAGAGAGAGAGAGAGAGATAGATAGATAGATAGATAGATAGATAGATAGATGTGTGTAGTTTATAGTCTTTGACCGTAGACTCCAGTATGTTGAGAGGATGCAACTTAACTTGCCTTTTTTAGGGTAAAAGGAGCCGCAAGAAGGCGCATTCTGTGTCAGGGTCGCTATGTGGTTAAGCACCAGAAGCAAAGCACTGGTACATGGGTTGATAAATGTATTTTTCAACATATAAGTGTGAATGATTTTCTAGTTAATCTTAATAATCAATTATTTTGGTAATTTTTTGCATTACAAAAGATCCGTGAGGCCAAAGGAACCTTGTTCAGTAGCTCCGAGGGAACTTGCTTACTCAGTAATTAACCTTTGAACCCTGACTTATCAAAATTACCAAGTAGTCACTCAGAGCCGTTATATTGGGGGAACATATTAGGGATCTTTTCTAGAACACCCCCGCCACTAATGTAAAAATCGTAATTCTAAAAAAATACCCCCGCCACGGGGAAGTAAGTCCCATAACACTGACTAACTTTGAGTGAGTCACCCCAAGAATGAATCTACTGTCGCTGTCTCTCTCGTCTCAGGTGGCTTAGGGTTAGGGGTTAGGGTTAGGGTTTAGGGTTAGGGTTAATAAAACACTTTTACTTTTACTTTTGCTTTTTTGGAGTAATTGGGTGGCGGGGGTATTTTTTTTTTTTTTGCGGAGGTCTTCTTGAAAAGATTCCATATTGGGATCAAATTTTGGTGCGTCTTCTTTTTTTTGCCTTGTGTCTTCTTCAGAGCCGATATATCGGCCTATTAGGGTCTAAAGGCTTAAGAAAGACTCTTATATAGAAAAGAAAAAAATTTTTTGCCAAATCCTTTCCATTGCCTTTTTATACTTAATTCATTTCTATTGCCGTTTTATACTTAAGTCATTTCTAATGCTATTCTCTACAAAATTCATTTCTAATGCATTTCTATACTGAATTAATTTCTAACGCTTCTTAATGCTAAATTCATTTCTAATGCCTTTTTTTATACTTTATTCGTTTCTAACGCCCTTTTATACAAAAATAATTTATAATGCTTTTTTTATTCTAAATTAATTTCTAATGTTTTTTTATATACTAAATACATTAATGCTTTTCTCAACTTAATTTTTAAAATTTTCTCTAATATAGTTAAGGAAGCCTATTATAAATAATGACAGTACCATGCGTGCATATGCACATTTCAGTGATATGAGTCATGTTTTGAAAAATATCTTGTGTCATTTTCTGAAGAGTTTCAGGATTTTGGGTCTCATACAACCACTACGATCTGGATTTTATATTATAATAGCTAAGTGGTGACTACTCCTAATTTTATGAACGTTTTTTAAAAACTGATTTACATATGTATGTGCATACACAAAATTACATTGAATAAAACCAAAAGGCTTGATATGCCACGAAATAAATCAATCCATAAATAATCTAATTCTATTTTTTTTAAATCCGTATTTTTTACTATAATCAAAGGTAATAATTTTAAATGTTAAAAAAATAATTATACATTGATAAATATATTGATTTTTAATTAAGGTTATTGTTGGCACTTTTTTCTTAACAGACAATAAGAAAAATAAAATAAAGTTGTTCTTCCATTTTTTTTATTTTAAAGAAAACTTATTATTTTATCTTCCATCTTTGTTTCTGCCATTAGAAGACGATCCTTAGATTCTACCTTCAAGAAATGCTTAATCTTTGTTGTGCAAAAACTCCTCTCACTAAAAGTCCAAGTCCGACAAGAAAAGCAGAAGCAGGCGTAAGTAAAATAATAAAAAAAAAAATTAGATAATATTTATATAATATTTATTTAACTTTTTAGATTAATTTGTTAATTTTTATTTAATTTGTATACTTATTATAATTTTCCATTATAATGTAAATTAATATCTAAATTTTAATATGATAATTTTTAAAAATCTGACTAATGAAAATTTAATTTGAAAAAAAAAAACTACCAAAAAGTTGTTTCAATTTTATAAAATTTTTAAAATTTGATTTTCTTTTGGTTTAAAAAAAATATTTTAACTTTTTAAATTTTTGAATTTAAAAATGGCTGCGTGGGGTTCAATTATTTTTGTTGTAATTTTATTTTTTTCGTTTTACAACATGGATTGTAAATTATTTACATGATTATTTCATTCAATTAAATACTTGTCATTAAACTTAAAATTTTTAATGAAATTATTTGTATTTATTAATTAAAATAAATATCTTTTTAAAACTTTCAATTAATTACTGGCCCTCAAACAAAAATATTTTTATTTAAGAGCTCCAAATTGATTTAAATTATTTTTTAAAAAAGATATCTTTTTTCCAATTTTTTATTTCTAATATATTTTTTCGGTTTTAATTTTTACGTTTATTTCCAAGGGTTTTTTTCGAAATTAATTTTGAAATCAATGATATTTTAATATTTAGTTTATGAATTTTTTTTTGTTAAAATTGAAGAAGCAAATATTTAGCAAAAAAAGTCTGAATCTTTTGGATTAGTAAAAAAAAATATTTGATTTATTTAGTTATTTTCATTTTTTATGTTTCTTTTTTTACAATTAAGATATTTTAATCAACTTTTCTTAATGATTTTAAATGTAATTTTTAACAAAATTTTTCTGTAAACAGATTTTAAATTATTATTATTAAATATTGTTGAAAATAACCCAACATTTTAAGATTATAATTTAGAAAAAATAAATGAAAAAGATGTTTTAATCTAAAGATTTTAACAAAATTTTTT
This sequence comes from Idiosepius hallami, assembly GCA_034780655.1. NCBI lineage: Eukaryota > Metazoa > Mollusca > Cephalopoda > Idiosepiidae > Idiosepius > Idiosepius hallami. The sequence goes on from JAUZSX010022651.1 coordinate 19,197, forward strand.
ATTTAGAAATATTCATTGCGATATTTTTTGCATTTTTTAAATTACAAAATCGATATTTTTTTCAGGAAAAAGTTTAGGAAAAAAAAAGTTTGAAATTTTTTTGTTAAAGATATTTTAATTATCTACAGAAAATATGCAAATAGTTTTTTTTTTAATTATCTACAGAAAAAGATGCAAATAGACATTTTTTAATTATTAAAAAATTCAAAATCTTTCGTAAAAATAAGATAAAAATTTGAAAATTAAAAAAAAATAATAATAACCGTTTAAGATTTGAAGTTACGTAAAAGTCGAATTACTTTAATTTTTAAGATTTTCGGTAAAAAAAATTAAATTTTAAATAAAAATATATGTTGAAAATTAAACTTAAATAAAAAAAGAAAAACTTGGTGTAAAAATAGAAAAAAAAACTTATAAAAAATTAATTTTCGTAAATAGAAAAGAATCTAAAAGTTTAAATCACAGAAACAATTAAACCAAAAGAAAGTTTTCCATTATGAGTTTTAAGAAAAAAAAGCCTTTTTTAATCCTTGGAACCCTAACTTAGTAAAATTAACCCTTTAAACATTAAGAGGCCGATATATCGATCCTAACAACATAAGGCAATAATTGGCTTTAATTTGTTTTGATAAGTCGGGATTCAAAGGATTATAATAACTTTATTAGTCAAGTCACTCAAAAAGCCGTTGTTGGCCCGTTTTCTTAGGGGAGGGGACCATATCAAGGCCGAATGCGTCTCTTTTTGTCTTGGGTAGCCAGGGCCGATATATCGGCCCTGTAGGGTCCAAAGGAATTAACAATAAATGTGTATGTTTTATGTAATCATTTCATCACGGCAAGATTGCAGTTTGAGGGGAAAATACTGTTGTTTTTTTCTGTTTCTTCCTTTTCTCTTTCCTTTTTCCTCTTCTCTCTCTGTCTCTGGCTGTTTCTCTTCATCTTTCTCCCTCTCTTTGATAATCTTTCTCTCTGTTTTTTCACTTTCTTCCTCCCTCTGCTTCTATCTATTCCTCCCTTACCCTCCCTAATTTCTCTGTGTCTTTTTTCCTCTCTTCCTCTCTCTCTGTTTTTATCTTTTTCTACCACTCTCTCTCTCTCTCTATCTGTTCATATTTCTTCCTTCTCTGCTACTCTCTCTGTTTCTCTTTCTCTGTCCGTCTCTCTCTTCCTCCCTTTGCCTCCCTTTCTTTCTCTGTTTTTTCACTCTCTCCCTTCCTCTCTGTTTATCTTTCTCTCACCCACTGTTTATCTCTCATCCTCTTTCTCTCTCATCCTCTATTTTCCTCTTCTCTCGCCCTCTCTCTATTTATCTCTGATCATCTGTTTCTCTTTCTCTCTTACTCTCATCCTTTTGTCTTTCATTCTCTCTCTGTTTTTTTCTTTCTCTTAGGCCCTTTTATGTTTATCTCTCTCTCTCCCTTCCTATCTCTTCTCTCTCTCTCTCTTTATTGTCTCACCTCTGCCTAGCTAATCCAAGAAAGGTTTCCTAGCAGCTGAGAGAGAAGTCAAAAGCTCACCAGCCAACATCAACAAGGATTCGGCATGGACTCCAACAAAGATTATTTCGCAACCAATTACTTCTGAACAATAAAATTTCTATCAAAATCTATTTTGTCACCTTCATTCATCCAGTATTGCTGTTGTTACACTCCTTTCATCCACAAGAAAAACAATGGTAACAAATTAAAATGTTAAAAGTCAATTAATTTTTTTCATGTCTAATTTTTGATAACTTAATGATCTGACGTATCTACTGTATCGAAATCTGATTTTTCTAGAAAACTAGAATAATTGGAATTTAGTTTTTTATTAATTTTGTTTAAGTAACTATGAATGTATTATTACAATTCAATGATAGTATCATTTAAAAAAAAAATTTTGCTGAAGAAGTTTTTTTGTGATGACCCATCTATCAGCTCTCCCTCAAATCTTTTATGATGAATAGTTGTATTAAAAAAATTGATAACTCATGCAACCCTGCTTTAAAAGAGTTTAATAATGAGGCATTTACCATAATGCTTGAATTCTATCAAATGTCTATTACGGTTATAAAAATTTTTGTCATTTTTTTTGTGTTAATCCTAAGGCGAGCGAAGCGAGCCTTTAGGTAGTGAAGGCTTTCGGTTACGTATGTTCCTTATAGACTCTGAGATGG
>JAUZSX010022756.1:0-10000 GCA_034780655.1 Idiosepius hallami
CCTGTGTGGTTGTCTGACAACCGTACGTGGTTTGATGACCCTCATACGTCGAAATCGACGGGAGAATCCATCCATCAATCTTTGTGGCAGGGATACCATCAAGTTGCTTTTCCAGATTGAAATAATCAAATCAAAATCTTTCAAACCATCGTTGCACACAGTTTTCGCTTGCTCGCCACATTCTCACTAAACTTCTCACTAAAGTTTCTCGCTGTCTGAGAGGCATTTGTCCCCTGGCAGAATTCGTATTCTTAAATTACACAAATCTTTGAATCATCCATGACTTCAAAGATATTAATTCAAAATATCAAAATTATGAAATCTTATGTCAAGATAAAGTAGTTTAGGTTAGACAGTTTTAAAATAAAGAATTTAAAATAAAAATATGAAATTTATAAGTCTAAACTATATGATAATAGAATCGGATATTTAATTCTTAATGACTTGATATAAATAGAACTTGGTGTGTGTGTGTGTGTTTTGTGGTTTATGTTGTGAAATCGTCCCCTATGAACTCCGAAACGACTGGGCCTATTGTCTAGAAAATTATCACAGTTGTACTTCATATATCTCTTGGTGTCTTTTGATATTGTTTTGGATATTACATTAATTATTATTCATTCATCTACAAGTATCATTCAAAAAGTAATCCCTTCTAATTTCATTCCATCTGAACAGATTACAGGGGATTACAAATTGCATTGTCATAATGAATGAACTACATTCATGACATTCGACTCGGTAGCTCTTAAACATTTAAAAAATAACTAAAAAAAAAAAAAAATTTTTTTCACTCGGAACGCCGCTTATAAAATTCTCTTTTTTCTTATCTTCGTCTTTAAGTAATTAAAGTTATTAATCTAATTAACTAAATTAAGTGTTGCTTACCAAGTACATATAATATCTTCGTTTTTTTTTTAAACGGCAGTACAATTATGTGGGGTGGGTGGGGAAGAGAAAAAGCCAGGCAATGCCTAGTAAACATTGTAACAATGTTGGGTTTCACTGTTGCTATTGGTTGCGCAGCGATGATGAGGATAATGATGATGATGGTAGTGGTGGTGGTAGTTATTGTGGTGATGATGATGATGATAATGGCTTTCGTAATAGTTGTTGTTGTTGAGCATATTTATATAAATTGAATAGTAATAATAATAATAATAATAATAATAATAATAGTAATAATAGTATCAACAATTATTATGATTATAACTATAATTATGACATGGATAATATTAAGACTAATAATAATGATACTAGTAATAATAATTCTACGGATATTAAATAGTAACAATCATAATAATAGAATTATTAATTTTACTGTTGATGTCGGTGGGAATGTTAGTGATGGTGGTGGCATTTATAGTGAGTTTGATGGTTATGATAATGGTGATGTTGATGATGAGGAATATTGTAAAATAATAATTCAGATCATCAAAATTTGTATTTGTATGATATTCCTTTTCTATACAATAGGCTTTTTAAACTACCTTAGAAAAAAACTTTAGAGATTAATTTAGTATTAAAAAAACATTAGAAATGAATTTAGTTTACATTAAAATTAGAAATATTTAAAAGAATTAGAAATAAATTGAATATATAAAAAACATTAACTGCTTTCCGTATAATCGGCTTCCTTAACTAGCCTAATAGCAAGTCCGTTATACCCATGCAAAGTCAGGCAATAGTCCATTATAGAATTATCAAGTCGATTAGATTTAAAAATACATTTTCTATCAGATTTATGTTGAGAATTTGAGAAGAATTATCAACTTTTCATTTCCAATTTTAGATTTTTAACCCCATACCATTTTTTTTAGAATTTAAGAATCCATTCAGTAAAAAAAAAAAAAAAAAAAAAAGAAAAGAAAAAAGACTACAGTAGAAATTCATAAATGTTTTAAATTTTGGAACAGAATGTTTTTGCATGACAACAGTCTTACAAATATTTTATAACAATGGCCAATTTCTAAAATTATTTACTTCTAATGAATACAATATTTTAACAAGAGACATTTATTAACAACTCTTTCAAAGATACCATTTTTGAACAATGCAAATAAATAATAAAATCATTTTCAATAATTTATAGATAATCGAATAAATGATATTTCTTCAGTTGAGACGATTTTTCCACAAGTGAAATTTTATTTGTATTATCATTGCGTATAACCTTTCTTTCTTTCTTTTTTTCTTTCTTTTTTTCTTTTCTTTTTTTCTTTCTTTCTTTCTTTCTTTCTTTTCTTTTTTATTTCTTTCTTTCTTTCTTTCTTTTCTTTTTTTTCTTTCTTTCTTTCTTTCTTTTCTTTCTTTATTTCTCTTTTTTCTTTTTTTCTTTCTTTTTCTTTCTTTTTTCCTTTCTTTTTGCGTGTTTGAGTGTGGTGTTCAACTTTGCCGCAACCATAAAACCATTTCATTTCTTTGTTTAAAATATGACTTCTTTCTTTATTTCCTTGCAGAAAATAATCAAAAAGATTTAGACTTTATCCTTTGGCAATTGCAAAGGTATTTCTTCTTGGGTGAATTTCACTCGACTTCCGGAGAAGCAAATTCGACGGACACTGGTTGAATGGACTGAAGTGACCACAGTTTCTTGACGACTAAAGTTTCGTGTATTATCCGATTCATCTCTAACTTTAACAAGACCGCAAAGCATTCGGCTGAAAACCTTTTTGAATCCCATCCGAAACTTGGAATTCATCCAGCAATATATGATTGGGTTGTACATACTATTGCTCATAGCCAACCAGTGGAAAAAAGCCCAAACAATATTCATATGCGGACGGTCATACATGCCTGGATTCAAATCACCTGCAATATTGATGACATGAAGTGGAAGCCAACAAATCGCATAAATAACAACCACAGTTATCATCATCTTGATTATCTGAAAAACACAAAGATTAAAAATTAGGAATTTAATAAGCAATAAATGATTATTAAGCAACCAGCCGTAATTCATTAAAGATTTGCGTACCCATGCTGTTAAAAATGACGACAACAATGCTATGTCTTGATTTTAGCTAAAAATACTCGATGAAGATTAAAAAAAATGTTACTCCTTTTTATATTTGCAGAATTTTGAAAATTGATTTATGTATTAGCTCGGTTTGTCAATTTCAGAGTGGCAACAGAGATGTGAGTGACAAGGCGCATTTGGAAGATGAAAAATAAGTCATCGCATTTATTATTGATATATCTGCCCTGATAACGTAAGACAAAAGAAGTTACATTATTATTTTGGCTTTAATATATTTATGTAATATAACGAGTGACTACTTGGAAATTTTGATGCGTCGGGGCTCAAAGGGTTAAGAACGGTGGCAACTCTATAGAAAAATCAAATCAGTAAGAGAAATGGTCACTCGATTTCATGGAATCACTCTCTTCAAGTTAGAACGCTTGTAACGATATGTTGTGGACCCTTCATCTTTTACACGTTGTGTAGTCACAGGCAAACCATTTAAATGAGAAAACCAACACCAGGAGTTTTAAGAAGAAAATGTATCTTTTATTTTGTCGCTAGATTATGCACCATACCGACTGGACACAACAGACAGCACTTTTTTTTTGCCGTGTGGGAGAGAGAAAGAAAGTTGTATAGTTGTTGAATGTTGCTCTGTTTGGTTGGTCATCAGGTTGACAATGAAGTCTACACTCCCTCCTGATGTTTTTCGGGTTCGTTTATATAAGCTTCTGACACTTACTTGTCATGTACGTCAGCTAGTTGTAAATGCTGAGTCATCGTTAAAATACTAATGATACGAAATCATTTAAAACCCACTAGGTACAACCGCATTACTTTTACAATATACAATCTTTTTACATACTGGTCATTTAATGCCGGAAATTATTTTCCTGCATTAATATATTACATGCTGACCCCCCCCCAACAAAAAAATGTTTAGAAGCAAATTTAATTTAGTTTTTAAGATTTTTTAATAAAAAAATAACATTAAAAAACGACAAACAAACTGGGAGGAATTTTTTAACAGAGTATATAAGGCATCCCCCTTCTTTCTCCTACACCCCTTCTCTTCCCCTTATCTCTCTCTGTCTATCTCCCTCTCTACCCCCACACACATACACACTGTCACGGGGGGGGAAGTCCACTTAGATAAGTGGGTCAACACCTTGTCTCTGGAATCAAAAAGCCCAAGTTCAAATAGTTATTTTGATATGTTCACATTTGGGCAAACTCCTTGGGAAAGGTATGAATCTCCATACACTATCGAGATATCGATTAAATAGTACAACTTGCGTTATTCAAAAAAGCTTGATAAAAGTGTTTCCGGCTTTAAATGACCAACAAAACTAAAATGCCATAAAACAAATCCAACACTCAAACATGCACATATATACTTCGTTAAATTTTCCCACATTTTATGCCTTCTTGAGCTCTGTCCTAAATGATAAGCTCTTTCTCTGAGTTACCGACTTTTCAGGCCAACAGAAATATAACAACAGCAAAAAGAGGTTGGTCCGTAGTTTTTTTCCTATGAGTGTAAAAGTCAGTTGACAGAACGAAAATATGTTTTAATTAATTGTAATTTAAAAAGACGAGAAAAAGAAGACTGTATACCGCATGAAACGGTTGGTGTCTCTTTCGTGTCAAACCATTTTCAATTGTTTGCAGAAAAACGAACAAAATCTTTCCAGTTTTTATTTACTCTTTCAAAGAAAAATCCTATTAAATGTTGCTTAATTTTTTTTTTACTAAATAGAAAAAAAATGAGATAAATTTAAAAAAGAAAATAAATCATATAAATAAACAAAAGACAAAAAAGAAAACGTTTTTCCGGCATTAAACGTAAAATTAAATTTGTTTGGAGAAAGTTGCTTCAAGGCCGGACAAACGATGTTTATCAATTTTCAGGAAGTTTTCTTCGATCGAAGCTAACATTGTTATTCATTTCTAACGTGTGATGTTCAGAATTGAGATTCTAACTATCTTGCACGAGTTTCCATCACGCTTCTTTTGCAAAGAGGAAACAATGCAATACCTTAATTGAACTTTTGCTTGTTTATTAGACAACTTAATTCACTCTGTGCTTTATTAGATGGTGTTTGCTTCATAAGTAAAAAAAGAAAAAAAATGCCTCCAAACGACATTCTATCTTTCTTTGTCTGTTTCACTTACAAAGGATGTGGATTATAATTCTATTAATAAAAACCAAACAAACTTCTATTTGAAGACAAAAACAAACATGGCCTTAAAAGGTCACACAGTTTATTGTTTGGCTTTAGTAAAAACAACAAAAAAACAAAACATATGAACTGCTGCTTAGGAACTTTTCTCAGATGGCTTAAGGGCTTGGCTATATAATCTCTCTTTATCTATGTGCTTTACTAATATCGCTAGAAAATTAAGTGATACAAATCTAAACAGAGGTTGGCAATAAACAATTTATCAGAATACAAACGTTCAGTTTTCTAGCGCAGACATTGGCGGTCACTCGTGGTCGAGTATGGCTGTCCTCCGTTGAGGTCCCTGTGGAACCTTTCTGGAGGACGCATGTGCGTGATGTCTGTTTAACGTGGGGAGACTGATGCGCCCACAGTCACCACACGGACTCTTGGCAAAGCATGTCCTTGTTCCAATGGAATGGATAACCACGACGACTAGAGGCGATCATCTGTTGCAGCCTTCACCCGCCTTCAGTCCCGTTGCGTCATTGTAGACATCTTCCGCCACATCCGTCGTTGACGTTTTGCACTATTTAACCCATAGCTGGAGGGAAGATTGGGCTTCATACCTTTTTTCCAACGATATTAGTCGACATATTAACGTAGACAGAACAACTTGGATTCGAAACCGCGTAGTACGGTTCCGAAGTCCAATTGTCTATCCACTGAGCCACGTTGACCATCTAGCGCAGACAATTGTACTGATCGACATGCATAGAAATATATAAGTAAATAAGTAACTAAAGGCATCTCACATACACATAAAGAGAGGACAGTGGATAGACACTCAGACTTCAGAATCGTAGTCTGGGAGTTCTAATCCCTGACTTTCCATATACGATCACGTTTAGACTAATACCATAGGTAAAATATGAATCCCCACTTTCCTCCAACTATGGTTTGAATAGTGCACATTGTGTTTATTAGAAAACTACGTGTGGATAAAAAATAGTAATAGAACCACGTTGTTCTCGGCATTAAATAACCAAAAAAGGGTGATATGTCGAAAGACAAAAAACAAACAACAAACAATACTTAAACAAATATGAGATCTTTTTTGTGTGTGTGTCTTTCTGAGAGATAATCTTTAGGAAACAACTTTTTTGGATCTGGACACTTAAAATTTGGTATATGAATTATTCAGACCTGTGAAACAAGATTAATTTGCTTTCAAACCGAAAAAATAGCTGTCAAAGGGGTTAAAATTCAAAAGTTTGATTGCTGCAGGCCTGAAGCAACCACTGTGTGGAATCATGTCAGTCATTTTGAGTAAAAATGAATGCAATTTGAAAAAATAATTTTTGGCTTTCAAAATGTTATGGGCGTTTTCTGATCAAAATTAGCAAAAAGGAGCATCAAAGCAAGCGTCGAGCAACGTAGGACAATATTAGGGGTTTTAAATAAAAGGGCAGCCCCAAAAAGTACAAAACATACCCTAACTCTAACCCTCGACCAACAACCTCGACTGGCTTCAATCTTTAGACTTGTTCCATATTTTATGGCTTCGGACGATTTGATTGGCTGGCAAGAAATTAGAGAATAAAAAAGCGTTCGAAAAATCATTTTCTCTTTTTTTTTCTCAAAAAAGTTAAAAAAGCCGTCATTTTCAATGATTACTGACTTTTTTCTATTGGGGTTCATTAACAATGGCGTCAGAGAAGGAAGGGTTTTTTTTTTCACCGAATTTTCTATAAGTTCTTCGATTTCCTTTGCCTAAAATAATTTCTAACAACCGAACGTTTTACAACACACACCGAAATCCCCCACACATAAACACACACATTACTATGTTTTGGATTTATACAGACACATACTCTAGTCATGGCTACATTTCTTAACATACTGACATTCAGTAAAATACTTTGAATATAACATCCCTCGAAGAAAACTTTTGCTAATTCGCAAATTAACATCACATATTCGAAGTACAACGTTTTATACAGGTACCCACCTGAATACAGGTGAGTACCTGTATAAAACGTTGTACTTCTAATTGATTTGTTCCAACATTAAACACAGGTTAGGTCCATATTTACTTGACAGTCCAAAATAGGCTACCAATTTTGTACTGATATTTATCTTACAAAACAAAGCATTTAAATTCTACATAAAAGCCTTCACTCAAGCATCAAAAAGACTTTATCAATTCACTTTAATCTTTTCTATCCTGTATTAGACTAACGAGTAAAACCTGGCTAATCTAGTTGCAAAAGACAACACAGCAAAGCTACCAAGAAAAAAAAAACGGGAAATTTGTCAAACGGTAATTTATTTTTATAAAGAATAACTTTTATCAAGATTTCAAAAACTAATATTATTATATAGGGTGTCCAACAAATTAACGTGCACTGTGGGTATACACTGTGGGTATACAAACTAATGTGGGTATATATACATTTAAATAAACTAACAAACAGTAAAATTCATTCTAAAACATTTTTGTCAATACAATTTTTACCGATAAAAAAGTTTCATTTATTTACATATACAGTATTTATTTACAACTTAAAAGAAATGCTGGAGATGCTCTTCATTGGCATTAAAACATTTTTATTTTTCACTGCATAGAATCTTTTTGGACACCATTCACAGATGATCAAAATGACGTCAGTGCACTTCATAACACCATCCAACTTTGTGTTTTTTAAAAGTAACTAATGGAATATCATTTAACAAATGAGATATCATTTAACTAATGGGATATCATTTAATTAATAGGATATTATTTAATTAATCGGATATTATTTGATTAAGGGATATCACTTAATTAATAGGATATGATTTAATTAATGGGCTATGATTTAATGGCTATCATTTAATTAATAGGATGTCATTTAACTAATAGGATATCGTTTAATTAATGGTATATCATTTAAAAATGAAACAAAAGAATTGAAAAACTTTAATTTCCCACTTTTCTAGTAACCATCTTGTAAATTATAGAAAAAGGCATTTGAATTGAAAGATTTTTTGTAGGTTTTTAAACAATTACATTGAGTTTCGATGAATGTTTTTATTTAGAAGATTTCTTACATTTATATATACTTAAAACTATATTGTAGAGATATTATGCTTTCAAAATGTATCTTGCCCGAAGCCAAGCATTTGCGTATGTGTGTATATTTGTGTGTTCAATTTTTTAAATAAGGATATGATAAGCTGGACTGCAATGTTTATTACTTTTTAAATTAATATTCAAAATTGCAAATTTATTTCTTGTGCAAGCCAAGTTTTAGAAACACATGAATAATTTAAAATCAAATAAAAAAATCCAATGATAAAATCTTTATTTTTAGATTTTTTTGTTGAAGATAAATTTTATTGTCTTTGAACACGAAAAGAAACATATTGTAAAAGTGATATTCTAGATTAGGATTTCATCACTAAATCCTCTTTTTTTCATTCAACACATTAAGAAAAATACCATTTTTAATATTCCAAGTGTTGACTTCAGACTCTCTTACTTTCTGTCCAATTTTTATATTCTGTAGGAGGTGTAAAGGTAGATGGGTCCCCCTAACAATTTCATTCGGTATGGACAAGAAGCATATAAATAAATAAAAACATCATGACAATTATTATTATTATCATTGCGGGGTGGAACACTAATCACCAGGCGCTCTCACACCCAGCAACCAGTGATTTTATTATTATTATTATTATTATTATTATTATTATTATTATCTTTTGATATTCATATCTAATTTAATTCATTTACGCAAGCATTTACATGTTCATCTTTGTTATTCGTTTATTATCAAGAAAGTTCGAGATTAGTATCTGTTTTGATAAAAAATAATATTAATAAAAAAAAAACTTAAAATAAAATAAAAAAAAATCTTTCTTCATTGAAATTTGAGCGATTTTATCGATTCTATTTTATGGTAATGTCTTTTATAAGAAAGATTCGATTATGCGAAGAATTGGTTTCACTTCGAAATATTAGACAGACTTTTGGCTTTCAGTTAATCCCAGATAACAATGACATCTGTGCTCGTGTAGACTTACAAAACATTTTTCCTTTTTTAGTTCTGAGATAAAAGCAAAACAATTTTCAAAGGTAGATATTTTGTTGCTCCATATTAGATTAACAACAATCGTTAAAAAGGTCTTGTTTTTAATTATTTTAGCAACAGACGAAATATTTTTTTATTTACGTTATTTAACAGCTTTTTTTCTTCGAAAAAATTAAGACTATAAAAATGGGAAAATAGAATTTACTAAGTTGTAAGGATAGCAATAATTAAGATGAGGATAATAGTCTAAAAAGTCGATACGCAAATTATCTAGTCTTATCTGAAAGAACTCGATGTGAAGATTGCAATAATAAAAATAATATATATACTTGGTAAATGTTGTTCAAAATAAATGACTTTGGCGTAAAAAAGAAGTTTTTTCGTCGATTAGCGAACGATGCACAAACATTGGTTGAATCTTGTTGAAATTCCATTATGTTAATATAAAATATAGAAAACTTTACTGTGTTAATGATTGAATAATGATATAAGAATAATTGAATCAAAAACAATAATAGATTTTATCTTTAGTCCTGGTTCTCATTTTCAAAGTTTTTTTTTTAAATTAGAATTAATAATCTTTTCAAAATCATTGATTGTTCTATTTCTAAAAAAAAAAAAAAAAAAAAAAAATGGTGTTGGACTTAAATTGAAAGTTGGATAACATTTCTTCGATTTTATATTTCTTTTCTTTTAAAACAAACCAAACTCAATTTCTTTCTTTCTTTCTTTCTTTCTTTCCTTTCATTCCTTTCTATCGCTCTTCCTTTCTTTCTTTCTTTCTTTTCTCCGTCTTT
>JAUZSX010022756.1:15000-38785 GCA_034780655.1 Idiosepius hallami
ATGTCAGTGTTTTGAAGATAATGAAGATTAACTGAAACAAAAATGAGTGATATACTTAAAATACAACATTAAAAATATTTGATCGACTACCTATAATGAAAATAATGAGGAGGTAAAACAAAGGGTAAGACATTCAATTTTGAAACAAAATGCATTAAACCGTAAGAAAAAAAAAGGTAAAAAGGTCAACAAGTAGCTTTCACACACACACACACAAACAAACACACACACTGATGTATTCACATGGTCTTGCTTTATTCCTTGCTTAGACTTGTTTCTTTCATTCAGGTAGGTCAATAAATGCACAGTCAGAACATTGATATAAATAAACTTATTATTGGAGCTATAAAAACCTACTCAAATTCTAATTATCTTACCTTTGAAAAAATAATTCAATGAAAAGAATTTTTTTAAACAAATCAATAAAAAGTTTTCAAACTTCTAATACTTTTATAAAAGTTAAATATTAACTGTGGTAGTACAAGTACCATAGAGTATTAAGCGCATTATTATTTTAAACTTGACTAAGTTAGATTGAGATCATTGTGTTTTGTACAAATTAAAATATATGCTCAAATTACTTTTCTTGAGTTGATAATATTTCAGCTGATGTTACTTAGATTTCTTCAAATATATTCTGTAATAATCAATAAAATTCAAGCAAATTTTAAAATGAATAATTTATTCAAGCCACAACAGATTATTCTTTTGATGGTTATGCTTACAGCATACATAATCATTTTTGAAAAATCTTAACTTTCCATTGAAATGTTCATTATCTTATTTCTTTGTGGTGACCCCATGAAAGAGTCACTGAAAGAAAGACCCAGACAGCTGGTGATAGATCAATGTGACTGTATTAAAAAGAAAGAAAAGTGACATACAAAAAGATAGTGGTAGGTTTTGGCCGTACTTTCAGATGGCAGCTATGACAGTCATGATCTAATATGGCAATGAGATATTCTTTCCTCTGAGCATACTAAGCTCGGTGGAAATATAGAGATCAGAAGAGTCCATATTGAGGTGCAATAGTTTCAGCACCCATAACATTCTTCTAAAGGATGATCCTTGAAAAAGGCTATTATATAAAGTGGACAAAACAAAGCAGAGTGAGAATAATAATTTGATAGAAAAAAATCATAAATTTTCATAAGACAAAATTTTTTTAATTTTTTTTCAAAGGATCTAATTACAGTAATAGTTTTTTTAAATTATCATGAATGTAATCTTTTTATTGATATTTTTTAAGTAAATTTTGAAGCTTTAGATATCACGTTAGGAAAAAAAATTCAATTTGAGTTTGTAAACGAAAACTTCCACATAAAAACAATTTGCCGACATTTCAAAAAACATTGATTTTGCTTTTAAAAATGTCAATCTAGTTTAATGAATAATTTTAATTCCATTTAAAGTGGTTTTTATCTAAAAAAAAAAGACGCTTAAATACTAAATGCACAAACTAAATGCTATCCAAAATTACATGTTATTGAAAAAGTAATTGTTAAATCTTGGAAGAGATCTTTGTTTTTTTCATTGAAATATTTTTTTCAACAAACAACTTTAGTATATAACAAAAAATTTTTAGCAAATATAAATTGGGTAAATTCTAATTTTAAAACATTATTTTTGTATTTAAAGTAAATTTCACAGAACTCATTAGTGGTTTATACTAGTTAGTATAATCATTCAAATATCAATGATAAAATCATATAACTTAAAAAATTAATTTTTGTTTCATTTAGAATGCACTGTTCAAAGGTTTTATTTTAAAAACATTAATCAACATATTTTAATTCATACTGCTGTAAAAAATGTCTTCTTATATAAAAAAGCAAACTGTTTATCTGATTCTATAAAGATTTCTAAGGAATAAAGACAAATTGAAAATTGTTGTTTTTCCCTAAATATTTCCAAGAAGAGGGTTGAGGTGAGTAATAAATGCCTGGCTTTGAAATGATAGTCCGTGAGATCAAATTGTAGGAAATCCATTTAATTTATTTTAGTGATAACACACTTGAAGATAGTATGAATCCCATTATTTTCTCTCAGTTATGAATTAAAAAGTCCATTGATTATTCTTCTAGACAAAAAGAATGTTGTCAAAATAATTGTCCTTGGCATTAAATAAACAAAAACATTGATCTACCATTAAGAAAAATCAACCAACTTAATTAAAATAAGATGAATGTTCTATTTTATAATATTTGAACCTAACATTGGGTTCATTGGTAAATTCTTATGCAATCTTATTGATTTGTTATGTACAAGTGGATAAAGTTCAGTAAAAATAAGAATGAGAGACTAATTCTAAATAACCACACCTAATTTCAAACTAACTGAAGCCATTAGAGATATTTAAAGACTTAATTCTTTACCAAATAAGCCACACCTATTTGGTAATGATTTACACTGAATAATTTAACCTATAGCTTAGTACAGTACTTTTATTAGACAATCAAAAACCAACATTTTTTTTTAACATTTCAGCTTATTTAACTTAAAATAAGTATTGGTCAATTAGTAAAAATTTTATTCTATATGTTTAAGAAATTAAACTACATTGTAATAAACAGATCTAACTTCACTCTTAAGCAGTGATGGGGTCTTGATATTTCTGAAGAAGAAAAAGAAATAACACAGCTTTGACTAAAAATTACTTTTTAGGCAAAGAAATGTAAATTCAACTTTTCTTCCAAAGATATAATGAAATATTTAAAATAAATAAAAAGAACTTGACTCAAGCATTTTTGGGGTGGGGTGGATGATGAATTTATTCATAACAATACCAATAAAAAACTATGTATTTTCAAAGGGTGTTTTGAAAGGGAAACAGAAAAAACAATAAGGATAATATAAAGAGGCATCAATTGGAATGGTGAAAACAAACCAAAAAAATGGAAAATGGAACTATATAAAGATTTTTCTTTATATGTTCTTAAATACAAGGGAAGTAACTCATTTCATTTTACAAATCTTTTAGCAAGAAAATTGTACAATTAGAGTAAAAAAAACTTCTATTTTTCCAACATCTACCAATGTCTCCTTCCCATAAAATGTACATTTGATAAATTAAAATTTTATTTTGTTGTCAACATAGAACATTAACAAAAAAAATATTGAATTATTTAATAAAAATGAATTCTGCTTGTATTAAATAAATCTTTCACAGCTAATTTTAAATTGAGTTTAAAAAAAAAAGATTTATACAAGTATCAAACATTTAAAAATATCCTCCATTATAAAGAGTGAAATCTCTATTTATTTGTCTTAAATATATACATCCATACAAATCAAAGAAAATTTCAAATTAATCTATAAACACCTATTTTTTTGGATTTCAAAACGTATTAAAAACAGGATTTCTACTATGTTTTTAAATTGAAGTATATAACCCATAAGATAAATCATAAATATAAAAAGCATAAGAACAGAGTATCAAATAGATTATCAGAGATAAATATAGCAAGAATTAAATATATGGTAAATTCAATTTAAAGGTTGTGTTTTAAAATTAACCACTAGAGACATTTGTTTTTTTTCCATTGTAATAAAATTAACATGCAAAATGCTTTACAAATTATAGGTAAACTTAATAATTACTAAAAATCATTTTAAACTATTAAGTGAAAAAAAAATTTATAAAGTACTTCATGCTAGAGTTAAAACATCCCAATACATTATGAAAAATGTTTCAAATATTTTGTTTTTAAAAAAAGAAAGTGAGGACTTCAGTATTCATTAGCTTCTAATACCAGAGAAAAATTTTAATTAGATTTTAGTTTAGTGTACACATAAAATTTTAAAATATGTCTGCATTGCAAGACAATGAACATATGGAAGCCAAGTGAGTTTTTCTAGGCTATCAACTACAGTCAAGTAGTGATAATATGGAACAAGGTAGGATTAGCAGGTTGTAGTCATAAATAGTAGTCAACAACAGATATAACAGAATTAGTAGTAGTTTAGTATAGAAGCCTGGAGAACAGAGATGAAGGATGTTTTAAGGTTGAAGCAGGTGAACCAACTACATCCAGACTGGATAGCAGACCAACCAATAAATTCAATAAATAAGAAAAGCTAAGAATTTTTATAAAGTAAAGTACTTAAAATAAAACTACAAGATAATTTTTTAAAAAAAACCTGCAAAAGGTATCAAGTTATTGAGCTAGAAGGGGAGAGAGAGAAAAAAGAGATTAAAACTTAATGCATTAAAAGTAATTAAAAAGAAGAAATTGCATGAAAAAAAAAAGTTTTATATAAATAGTATACAAAACATAATTTTTAAACCAGTCAATTCTTAAGGTTAGACTTTATTACCTAAAAGTAAGAATGGTTTAAATCAATAAAAAAAATTTAATTACTTTTTTAATGTTGACTCTGAATACAAAATCTATATAGGTTGATAATTAAATTAATAAATTAATAAAAATTAAACTTAAAATAATAATGGTGTAACTCCTTTATATCAGTACAAAGCTATAGGGGTTACCTGGGTTCCAGTAAAACTGATCAAAAGTTCACTGACCCAATTTTCTCTTTAACCATACTACAAATAAAATTGTTCATAGGATTTATTACTGATATGAAAAGTATTATTGATGATATACATATATATATTAT
Source organism: Idiosepius hallami (assembly GCA_034780655.1). NCBI lineage: Eukaryota > Metazoa > Mollusca > Cephalopoda > Idiosepiidae > Idiosepius > Idiosepius hallami. The sequence goes on from JAUZSX010022756.1 coordinate 19,621, forward strand.
ATGTATATATATATATATTTATTTATTTTCTGAGATATTAAACTATAGTTGGCATTTTTTTTTCAAAACCATAATGTACATTTTTATCTTTTGAAAATAAAACCCCAACAATGACATCATATAATTATAAAAGATACTTAAACTTAACTAAAAGACTTAGTTATTTTGGTAATTAGAAATTCATGATTCGAAACCATTTTCTCCTTCAGGGTTAGCATTGGAAATTCAATTTTAATTGTACTATATTTAGAATAATTACTTTATCAGAATAAATTCTCTCATCTCCAATCTATTCCACAATTACTTTTTATGATTACTTAACAAACAAAAAACATGAAATCATCTCCTTAGAAATATTTGATTAAAAATTATAAAATATTTTTTCTTAAAAAATCTCAGATGAAATACTAAAAATAAATAAGGTTTTATAATAAAAGTGACAACACTCTAATATCTAAAAAAGAATCAGCATTCATTTTCCCAACATCACATTGTTCATATTTTTCCCATATAAATCTTGATATATTCTATCTCAAAAAACAAAATCTAAAGAGAAACAACAGGCACACTTACAGTCTTCTATCTGGAATTTAAGAATAATATCTTACATAAATTTTAGAACTTTGTGTGCCTGTGTGTGAGTGTGTTCCTGATGGACTGTGAAACGGTTAGGCCAATTTTCTTGAAAAATCACATTGTACTTTATGTCTATAAGATTGTTCTTAGATAGGGGTTGTTTTGGAATACTCAGCTTCAAAAAGGAAGAGTGTTACTACGATTAAGAATAAAACCTTGAAATTTATGTGTATGAACACATAAATATGTTGTAGGCCAGTCGTTGGGGCATTTAATTTACACATGGTCTGATGGTTGAATGGTAAACAAATTACGTGCCATTGGTGAGAACCATTAAGATTGAAATACCTGTGAAACACTTTTTTATGTTATGCAAGATTTTGCAATAATCATAATGTTATAATTTGATTTAAATATATTACATATTTTTGGTCATACCCAAAAGTTAGATATCAATTAAAAAGTTTAAATTAATATATAAAATATCATTGAGACATTTAAAGATACTTTAAACTACATATAATCAATCTAGCAGATTACATAATTGTAATTTCAAATGCACTAGAAATATTTTCCGGCTTTTCTCGGATGCTGGGGGCTTGCCACTAAGGTATTTAACAAAGAATATTACATAATGCATTTTTTTTATAATAAATTCATTTCTAATGATTTTTTAAACAAAGTTCATTTCTAAAGCTTTTCTCTAAGGTAATTAAGGAAGCTTATTATGTAAAAAGGCAGTACCGAACAAATGCAAATTTTAGTGGTCTGAATCATCATTTTTTTTTTAAATAACTATTCAGATTTCATTTTCTAAAGAGCTCTAAGTATAAAAAGGATGTTTTTCTTTTTTTAAATAATAACTATTGTAGTTTCCTTTTCTAAAGCATCATAGGATGTAGGGTCTCCTACAGCCACAACAATCTCATTTTTATATTATAAAGATTAGAATTAAGGATGAAAATCATTTTGTGTTAGGGCGATACAAAGAAGTCAACCAATTGCAAAATCATAAAAACAATAAAAAATATGCAATTCTTAATATTATTGAGTTACTAATAGTTATAATGCGGAGTTGAATTTTTGTACTAACAATTCATCTAATGCCCGCTAGAAACATAACAACTATTGTGACTACTGCACTTGAATAAACCTTTACAATATTTTGTTTTAAAATGTATATAGTGACATGCATATCTTTTTCACAAATAATATGCCATAGCAAATTTTAAAATCAACAAGAAAATTACTGCTAAACAAGTTCTCTCTTTTTATAAAATGAATGACAATTAAAGATATCTCATAACAATAATGATATTTAAAATAGGGTCAAAATAACTTTCTTCCAGCTGAATTTGGGAACATTTCAGACTTGTACAAATACTATTATTTAAATAAGGTTGAACACAACAATAACAAAATTTCTAAGGTTAGAAATAAGTTGATTTGGCATTCACAGTTTTATAATATATTTAGAGAAGAAAAAATATTTTGCTGGAGAGTCATTTCATTTTAAGTTAAATTTTAATAAGACTTGCTTTTTATACCATTATTCTAGAATCAGTTCAAGTAAATTGTTTGTAAGTAACTTAGAAATTAAACATTTAGTAAATCCTAAACAATATATAAGACAGTTTCTCTTGACATACTGACAAGCAGAAATTAGGGTTTTTTTTATTATTTCATATGGGCATATTTTTCACATTATTTACAGACCTTCAGTTGGTCAAGATTCTTATAATTCAAGTTTATTTAAAAGTATATAAAAGATAATGTCAAAGTTTGTGAAAGTGATATAAAAAGTAAGGTAGATTAAGATAGTTTAAATGAAGTAGGAATAGCCAAATGTAGTTTTTTCAATGGAATTTGATCAAACCTTTATATTGAGTGGCTGAAATAAATGCTATAAACTAAAAATTGAAGAAAAATATATTTGAAGATTCAATCCAAAATTGTAAATAGATCCTTATTATGAATTTAATAAGATGGATTTGAAAGCAACAATCTTTTGTTGCTCATTTTATTATATGGTTTTAATATAAAATTCTTTTAAAAGTATATTCAATCAAACAGATTCTAAAGAATAATACTTAGTGACAGAGTGTAAAGCAAAATATGTAATATTTTATCTCAATAAATATTTGAAACATGTTAATCAACCACTTCACAGCAAAACAAGCTTAATTTAGGACTTAATAATTTCAGTTCTTAATCAATAATAAAGTAATTTTAACAAAATACATTAAGTAAACAAGGTAAGTTTTTTTAAATTCATAAATCCATTTTCATAAGAAAGAATAAAATTTAGCAGCAAGTAAAATATTTTGTGTAATAAATTAAAATACATCTTAAAAAAAAAGAATGATCTAGCAGAAAAATATTTAATATTTTTCAAGTAGTTTGGTGAGAAATTTTCATCAGCCAAATTGAAAAGAAAAAGTTTTTTATATGTATGTCCCGAAAGTAATTTGATTACAATCTAAATAGGCTACTCCTATTTGATATGGAGAAAAAAACAAACATTACATACTTTAAATATACAAAATTCTTAAAGAAGTGAAAGTTATACTCTATGAATTTGATTTAATTTTGTGCATATCTAATAAATATTAAAAATTATTTGAATGAAAAAAAAAACTTAATATTTTTGGGTACCAATTGATTGCAACATCTACAAGCCCATAAGAGAATTTAATATCAAAGTTCTGTGGGTTATTTCAATTTATAATAATAAGCCCCCACTCATACGATGCTAAAGTAGTCCATTAGTCTATTACTTTATTACTCAAAATTAACCCAATAAAGAATTCCTGCCCATCTCTCCCAAAAAAGATTTAATAATCATTTAATAACAATCAATAAACCAATACTAAGAATAAAAATAAGATATTGCAAAAAGATTACTTTATTATATAAAATTACATGATATAATACAATGAATTGTCAGTACTCCAAAATATTTCTCCCACATGATTTTGTCTTGCCAAATATGTTTGTTTATCAAACTGCTTTTTTAGAAGATTGAATATGACAAATTATCATTTACCATAAGTTACACAGATAGTTAATCTAAAGATTAATTTTAGTTAAATATCTGTTTGTGTAAGTATTAAGTTCAGAACATAGCATTTTGTCAAAAATTGTAAATAATAAAGTAAATTCCAGAAATTTGGAGCTGAATGAAGTAAAATAAGGAATAAATAAATTCTAAAATTCTTTTTTACTTTTTGCTATAATGAAAAAAAGTCATGAATGTTCTGGGAAATTTGATTGGTAGAAGCTTGACTCTAGAATCATATTAAATGAGTTCAAGTCCTTGTCAAAAACATCACATCTACTTTCCGCTGCCTTATGTAGATGAGGCTCATTAACTCAGGGGAATAACTCATCTAGGTGTGAGGATGACATGGATTTCAAAAACTGAGCAAACGAGACCCATCAACTGAAAGAGAGTAACTCACCTAGTTAAAGGACAAAACTGATTACAAAAAGTTTGGAAATGTAATACATAAAACTGGCCTTGAGCCTACCTTGGTTTGGTACACAACAAGGTATAGATGATCACCATGCAAGAATCAATTAAAAAATAATTTGACATGTGAATCAAAATGAAAACTATGGAATTTAATGCATTAAGGTTTTCTTTTTCTATTTATGAGAGTTGAGAGGCTATTAAGTCTAATGGTGTTTGAAAATCAATGTTTTGCATACAAAGAAATACTTCATAAGCAGCCCAAGCACAGGTTTGCAGGAAGTGAAAGACTAATATCCTTAAGAAAGATATGAACACTCCTTTAGTCCTATTACTTAAAGATTGGATAGTACTAATACAATTCTGATTAATTCATTTACGCCTCCCCCTCCCATACACATACATACACAAAAAAAAACATACATGCAATATTTGTTTCAGAAATGGTTCTGGGATTAAATGAAAAATGTTAAAATACCTCAGAGAGCAAAAACACTTAAATCCAATAAACATCAAATTTTACTTAAAAAACACACACACAAAAAAAAAAACCCTCTGATATGAGTCAAAACAGAGTTTGTCCAAAAAGCTATTGTGCACTATAATACAGTTTTTAACCAATAAAAAGGTTTTCTTTATTTACAGTATCATAGCTTATCTTAAAGGAAATGCTGGACATGTCCTTTATTGGCTTTCAGACATTATTTTCTACTGCACACTGACTTTTCGGATGCCCTATAGTATTCTTTTTTTAAAGATATTTTTTTACTGTAACAGAGGTAATCAATTGAAATACTGTATAATGATTTTTTTTTCTGAAACCTATATTCCCTGACTTGTGAATCTCTGACTCACTGCTGAAATATAAATACTTAAATGACATTATTTTTTTTGGGGGGGTTGACCGTAAACAACAAGGTACATAGATCTTCAACATGCTGGAAAAAAAGAGCAATGTTTTCAAAGGGCTTAGTAGCCATCTAAAACTTTATTACAATTAAAAACAGGTAAAAATAAAAAATTAAATTAAAAAATCCCCAATTTAGAAACTTCCATGTTTTTATTTCTCTTGTTTTAAATAACCATTTTATTGTTTAAATCATTGAAATTGATTGGTTGAATTTCACTAAAAGAAAGTATAATTCCAGCAATTATTGTAATGAATTTGTCGAAAATAAATTAAACCAGAACTGAGACATACAGATACAAAAAAGACACTAAAATTTGCAAAATTATACATAACTTTATAAAAGAGACAGAATAGTCATGAGATAAATTTTAAGAACTCAAATTCTTTCAAAAACCTGAATAAAATATGCCTGCGAAATGAACATTGAATTCTTTATTTAAAAGATGGCATTTATAAATGTCTAGCTATAGCCTTTGGGATTGTGCCTGACTAATTTCTTTATACAAGTTATCATTAGTCCAGCATAAATTTCCATTAAAAAACACAATTTTAAAAAAGCAATGCCTTTTAGCTCTGTAAAAAAAACCAAAAAAAACAATAAGAAAATAAAATGCTTATAGAGATAATGATAAAAATTAAAAGTAGAAACTATTCAAATAACTAAATATTTTCATTGTAAATCTGATTTGGCTATAGTAAGAATGTTTAATCATATAACCATTTACCAAACCAAATTTTTCCAGCATTAATATTTTTTATTTTGTTTTAATTTTCTCATATATAGTTTTGACATCAATAATTAAAAACCTCTATGTTGAAACAAACAAAATTCCATTAACATCAACAAAATATTCTAACCAATTCTAAAATAATGTATTCTATCCCGAGTAAAATATTGTATTCAAAAGAAAAAGAAAATGTAATTCTATTTTGTCTGTGAATAGAAGAACTTGCAACTGAAGCACAATTAGATATAACAACACATTTTTAATATACATTGTTAATTTATTAAAACATCTTATTATATGAGAATTCACTGATTTTTAAGAATGAAAAATAAATTCTATGAAATATAATAAAGAATTACAAATAATTACATAGAAATTTACAAACAATGATTGTATGTTTAATAAAAGTTGACAAAACCCACATATAAAAGATGCTTTGCAATCTGAAATAACATTCAGATGATGAAACAACTGCTACACAAAGCTACACTATGAAGTGCAGAAACCATCTCAATATATACATATTTTGTTTTAGAAATTATACATTATAGGTATAGTTAATATAAATTTCTTTAATTTATCAAGAAATGTAAGTTGAAAATATTCTGAATTGTTTTTTACATTTTTCAAAAACATTAATCGAAAAAACATTTCTAACATAATTTATATGAAAAAAAATTTGTCTATTCCTTTCACACTACCCATATAATTCTACTTTTGAACTGGTCATTAAATCTCTTAACATAACAGCTACTAACATTTTTCAACAATTAAAACAAGCACATAGCATTCTCATGAAGTATTACATGTATTGAATATTCAGACATTAGCATCATAAAATTCTACACAAAGTTAAAAAAAAAAAAAAAAACTAAAAAACTGATTTTTCTTTTACTTCCTTTTGTTTTTCCAAAGAAAAGGTAGTTAAACTCACTTTGAATTCAGTAGATAATTTCAAGTGAAGTGAAATCTGAGAGAAACAGAGAACAATGTAAAGAATGAATTGAGGGCTGGGGAATTAACATTCAAATCTGAGATAGCATACCTCTAGAATATACATCTTTCAATTTTCCTACAGTAGTTAAAAGACCAAAATACTTCAGGTATGAGAACACAACTAATAACACTTACAAACAAAATGGAATTTATTTTCACTATCAATAGCAAAAAATAAAAGGAAAAGTTTGCTTATTTGTTTTTTGTTTGTTTTTCTGGAAAAAACTGAGATGTTTCCTTGGTATGCATAAACAATGTATTAACATTTAAGATTTTTATTGATCCCTTATAAAAGATTCAGATTCATCAGTATTCTTCAACTCAAGCAATAATCCATTCAATGTGACACAAAAGTATTTTCATATAAATATATGTTCCTGGGGAATGCAAATCTTGAAAGTTTTCTTATATATTTTAACTAATTGAAGATGTTTCAAATTTTGGTCAAACATATTCTTTTCTGGTTGAACTCATCTAGTAATTAGCAAAACTGTTGGGTTTCAGCACTATTCAAAATATAAATAATTAGTAATTGTTAATAAATAAAGAGCAAAAGATTTAATTTTACTTATGCATAATACCATTTTTAAGAAACAAAATATGGGTTATTAAAATAAACATTTTTCCACTATATCCAAAAAACATGTCAAATCTAATTTTCTCCTTATGAAAATTTCTACCTTATTTAAAAGTTCGGATTTCTCAGATTTGTTGAAACCCAGTTAAAAGTCAGATGCCCATTGGAGGATCATAGCATGCAAAGGCGCCATAAGTTTTGAGGAGAAGAGAAGGGGAAAATGAAAAGTCTAGGAAAAGGAGGAAAAGAGAGAGAGTAGAAAAGCCTCATCCTATGCTTATAATTCCTTGCAAATACTGCCCACAACTCTTCCAGCACTGATTGGGCCTTGCAAGCAACATAAAATATAGGAATCCTTGGAAATAGGGGACAAGTGATAGACCTGATACTTGGACATTAGTGGGTGCCAATGACAATCATATATATATATATATATATATAGATAGATAGATAGATAGATAGATATTTTAACTCGAGCATATAAAGCAGAGAAATCTAGCAACAATTTGACAAGAAATGAATGGCGACCTTTCGACTTTAATTCAGGCACAATTAATTAGAAATATGCAAACGATATTTGATGAAAATATACAGATTGGTTTTATTATGTCAAGAAGGATATATAAAAACTATTTATAAACAAATCCAAAGTTTAAAGCACTTATTTTTCTATGAGAAATATTTTCTCATTTGATTCTTTTTCTTATTCATGTTGTATCTGTCTCTTCAAATGTTTTCATCTTAGATATTAATCTTAAAGACTCTCACTAAAAAATGCAAGGTCATCAAAACTCTTAAATGTATCGAATAAACAAAAAATGTCAATCACTTTTAAGTAATTTTCCACTTGGAGAAATTTTTGCATGACAACTTTTAAAAAATTATAATAATTTTGCCATACATAATTTAAAGTTAATAGGAACTTCTTGTATCATTAAACAATACAACCAAAAATCATTAATAATTTACTTTTAATCATTTCTAATAATTCACTTTTCCTATAAAGTTGCTTTATCAAATAAAGAAACAATATCATTCAAAGATAACAAGTACAGACAGAGATTATTCAAACTATATATTAAATTACAACTTCCTTGGTACCAGTTAGAACTGCTACAAAAAAGTTAAAGTGGTTTCATAATACTTTTTATAGTTGCAAATTTATACTTAGTAGTATAACTAACCTCTCATGAAAATGGAACATAAAGTATAAAGTCAGAAGTTTTCAGTTATTATTTTGACACATAATTTACTTAAAAAATAATTAATGTCATCTTTAACAACATAATTTTGTAGACTAGTAAATCTTATTTTGAAACAGATTATCTATTTCCTTATATGGCATATAAAATATGATTTAGGTCCCCATGTAGTTTTCTAAATAATTTGTAAGCTAAATTTTATTAATTTCTAATTTTAATCCAAATCATGATGCCTTACTTTCAGCTATTTATTAAAAAATGTAAATAAATTATAACATCTATTATACTTATAAAACTATGTGGACCATCCTTATTTACTTGCTTGTGTACACAAATTTCCAGTTTGGTGGTTCCATTAGGAAATTCTTTGATCTATTTCTATTAATATTGAAAATAATAATGACAGCTGAGGCAAGTAACTGTTTGAAAACAATTTGGGTACAAATAGTGTTAAAAAAATACTTAAAGCATTTGACTAAATATATTGTCATAACAATAAACAAATCACTATTAGAAAAAGATTTTATTTACTCAGAGAAGCAAGTATTCCAGAACTGTCAATGTATGATGTGCTAAGCAGAGTTAAACACTGTGATAATGTCAAGCTTTATATATCTCAGAGAAGGTATACAAGAAATACTGTCAATAAAAGTACTTTGTTTTTATATAGGTTCTTATAAATTGAAAGCTTCATAAATATAGATTTAGAATGATATGTTATTTTTATTAGTAAATGGTCAATCCATATAGTTACTTTATAACATTGACCTATTTTTTAAATACCCATTAGGGCCATGAGTAGTCTAGTGGTATCAAGCATTATAAAGTTATTCTAATTCACAAAAATTGACAAAAATGAAACAAGTTCTGCAAAACCCTGCAAATTATACCACAATACTTTTATCATTAAAAAAAAGAATACTAAATTTAGAATGAATTATAAATCATCATTATCAATTCTAATAGTAAAGTAGGTTCTATTGTTAAAAGTCATTTATAAAAAACAAAAAAAACAAGTGATATTGAATCAAATAAATGGTAAGTATGCTTACTAAGCATTTTGTCTCCAATGAACAACAGCTGGAATTCTGTATAGACATTTAACATGCATTGTGATCAAAGTAGTTTGTGATGTTTGTCACTAAGTTGAAAAAATGTTTTATAGAATTGTCTATTCATTAAAAAGGCAGTTGTTTAACTGTTTGTCGAATATTATCATTTAATCTGACTTAAAAATAGGAACAAAGCTCAATAATTGAATCTTGATATTTTCCAATTTATTCACCAAAATAGAACAAAAGGAAATTTCTAGACCTGAATTTTTTTAAAAGTAGGATTTCTTTTTGTTGTCTGATAAGGCTATTAAGGTATATTGTAAAAAAAATATTTTTAATACGTCAAATAGCAATAAATGAAACCTTATTCAAATATCATTTGACATCAAACAAAAAAATGTTTTTAACTTACATAAAAACTGAGAGAATTTTGTTATTTATCAAATAATTACAGGTGTGTTTACCATTTTTTAAACAATAGATTCTTAAATTATAATTCATTTGTTAAACTCAAGCCAATTTTTAACCCATTAAAGGCAGTTTGAGCTGTGATGGAAAGATTACTGGCCCAAACAAGAGTGTGTGGCTATTGTGCAGTCACAACCACCCAAAACAACTTACATGGTAAGTTTATCATTTTGACCCCATTTTTATTCATTTCTATATTTATTTTTCTTCAATCATCTTTGTCATCAAAATAGTGGATAAGTGATAGGCCTGATACTCAGACAATAGTGGGTGCCAATGGCGATATATTATCAGTTAATCACTGGATTGCTCATACTTACATGTTTTAAATGTGAAAATACAAGAATAAACATAAATTCTTATATTTAAAATTAGAAGGCTTTAACAAATTATTTAATTAGTTTTATTAAATAAGGACTTTGATTTATATGTTAATTTGTTTTAAAATATGACAATTCTAAAATGAAATTAATCTAAGTAGTGTTTTTGATTTTCATATGTATTGGTTCTATTAGATGAAAAAATAAAAACTACATGGCCAAGATAAATATTGTACTAGCTGCATAATCCGACAATGCCCACCCAACATAGAAAATTTTAGATATGGTATTGGTCATAATCTAAATCAAATAATAATGTTATGATAAAGTGTAAAATCTTGAATAACTTTTGACATAGTATTAAACAGCTGTTTCTATCTTATTGGACCTTATCAGTGATGTGCAATGTTGATATGATTCTAAACTCCAAGTTATATTCAAACCTGCAGAAGCCTATTTTTCATACATAAGTTGTATAGAATATTAACTTCTGGCCACTTTCTATTTATTCACGATTTTTGTAAAGTTTCGAAAATTTTGACCAAACTCATAGTAGTAACTTTATTCACATCCATTTAATTTTTAGATCATATCATATGATAGTCTATTCCCATTCTGATCAATATCTCATTCAGAATATTTTTCAATATAAAGAAATAAACTGATATAAGTGATGTGTTTAATTGATTAATGAGTGAACAAAAGTAGTAATAGCAATGGGAAATATTTCACTGTTTTTTAGAAGTATTTTATTCACTGGAATCATACACAGGGCTCTACGGACAAATTTAATTCTAGTTGACCTTTGACAACTAAATATTTCAATTCACTAGCCAAATATAAAATTTACTAGCCAAACCGATGTAATGCTATTTCACTGTTATGAATAAACCAATAATTTTAGGTAAAGTTATGTTTAATTTTCAAATCATGATACAGACAAAATTTATAACAGGAAATTCAGCATGCCTGGTTATAAGGTTATCCCAATGCTATTAGGTTTTTAAAACTTCAGAAAAAGCCGACTACTGTCTAAGTTTTGGGAAAGGATGCTACGTGATCAATTTTTATTTTAGTTTTAAAAATACTTCTTAAAAAAGCCTGGTTTAAAAAAAGAAAAAAGTAACTATTAAACTTTTATTGTTTAAATAATTGCCTTTGCTTGTTTTGTTTTAAGAAAATTTTTCATTCACTGATGGAAGATTTATTCGTAGAAAAAAAAAAAAGTCACCCAAAAAAAATCACTCGCAAATATGAGTGATTTACTTGCAATATAGAGTTCTGATACATGTTCTTTTCTTGTAATACATGTACCAATAGAATCAAATTGTTTGAATTGGTTGTCAAGTGAACAAGAGTAATAATAATTATTTGATATATTTTGCTATTTCTATTAAAAATCATTATTTATGGGAATCATAAACGTTATATTTTAATACCTGTACCAATAAAACCAATTCTTTTAATATATATAGGAAAAATACATTTAGAATTAATGTTTGAACATATATTTTACAGGATATTATTGTCAACAGGTAGAAAAATAAAGAACAAAAATAAAAAAAAATGTCACAAGTGCAAAAGTTGATAAAATTTCTTCATAAATGTCATTCTTCACAATTCTTCTAAGTGGGTTGTACAGAATAATTCATTTTAACTGCTCTTATATCAATAGAGTAACAAGGTTTCTTAAAACAATCATTATTTACATTTTTCTTTTCCTTTTCTTATTTTTGTGTTTGATTTTATCAACCAAAAATACTTTACTTAGAAATCACTGCTTAATTATAGACACAAAATGTCAAACAACAGATTTCTTTCTAAAAGATAAGCTTTTTTGTTTTGTTTACTTTTTCAAAATTTCTAAAAAACTGAGATTTGCATTAGAATTTTTAAGGTTGCAATGAGCTCGTTCTAAAGTAAAAGCTGAAATTTTCCAGATAATTATAAATCATCATTATCAATTACACAACCAATGTTAGTGTTAAATGGATTTTTAGGTTTTCTAGCATGACATAATAATATCATTTTTAACACTGCATTTCTAAATGTTACTTCATAGCATTTCTTATTATATGAGGATGGTAATTTAATTTGATTTGACTGTACTGAACATAACATTTTTTTGCAATTTAATAAAAAACATTATAATCTATATACATATAAAAGTCAGATTGTTGTGTTTAATTAGGTTCCACATCCGGTTTCAAATTTCCAGTTTATGGGCACTGCATGTGGCTAGATTAAGTCAAAGAAAACAAGAAATTGAATTGTAAACACTCGTATTCTTAAACAGAAAGATGGCCCTACAATCCACATATTCTGTCTCCATGCCAATCTGCACTTAAAAAGAAATTAAACACTTTTCTACTATCACTGCTTTCCTAATAATTCAATTAACAATGTTTCAAAACGAGAAGTGATAAGGGGTGGCCAAGTGATATCTCTTTTATTACTCAGCAAAAATTAATCATCATCATCATCATCATCACTTTGTCAGACTTTAGTTTATTTAAAGGCAGGACAACCAGAATGATAAAAGTGATGATTGTTTTGTTATAATGAGTCAGTTTTTAACATTGCTCAAGAATGGGCAGAGACTTTATAATCTTATCATGAAGCTGTATTGTTAGAAAATTTTGAATATAAGATAACATTATTTGTAAATTTTAGTTATGGAGTTTTGCATAATTTAAAACAGTCATTAAGATTATATCATTTTTTCCTTACTCCTTGGCTTAAACCGAATATAAAATAGAAATGCCGTAAATTAGACTTTAATAACTATGTGATTGTCATGGTAAATACTTCAGTCAGCTTCAATAATAAGAGAGACAATTCAAGATGAAAAGTGATTTCCTTGAATAAGAAAAAATTATAGATTTTCTATCTTCAAATGTTTAAAGTTTGAAAACCTTTAGGTATCTAAAAAGATCATTCAATTAGATTTTAATCATGTAATGCAGTGACAAAGACTTAAGAATAATTCTAAAAAATCCAAAATAGTAAACATCACCATGAACACCATAAAATAGATCAAATGATGTGATAGAATTTGGTAATTTGAGATTAAAACAATTTGTATAAATAAATCCATCTACTCAGTAGGATATGCTTATGTTGATAAAATTGTTGTAAATTTATTTACTTAGTTACTTGTATTTATATTTAAAAATGAATTACAAGTCAAAGCTTTAAAAAAAATGCTGTCTCATCATTTAGTCTTAAAAAAAATTCTTCTAGATCTTCATCATATTAGGCAATGAAGATGGGGCAGTGGTAACTGCTTGGACAATTGTAATTTGTATTATAAGAGTTCAAATCCCAGTTAAAACCATTCCATTCACCTTTAGCTACTGCAGGCAAAAGGTGTTCATTAATTTGGGTAAGTAATTCATCCAGGTGAAGGGCAACATGTTTTACAAAAAGCCTAAGGATATAATAAGAACATAAAAATGGCCTTGGGTTGGTGCTTGACGAAATAGATATATCTAGATCTTAATTTTTGATTCCCTGGACAATGATAAAATAATAATTCTCAGAGGTATGCAACAAAAGAAATGACAACACAACAAGATCTTAGATATAAAATAGATTTGTAACTAATACAGGGTTGTTTCTATGTTTTATGACATACAGACTTTTATAATTAATACCAGAATTATTTTTTCAAACATTTTTTTTTTGCAATCAAATTGTTTTAAAAAAAATTGAACCACTTAAGCTATACCTGGCTAAACAATCAAATGTGTTCATACATTTCCAAAGGATATTATATTTAGTTGGTGAGCAGCACATTTACCAAGGATATAGGCATTCAGTATACATTTCTAATTGAAAATCAATTAAGGGTTGCAAATTTAATTCTATCAATAAACCGAAGAGAATATAAAACACAATTCAACATTCATATTTAATAATATACAATGCAATGAAAAAAAAATTGCGCTCTGGATAAAATAGATTTAAATTTTCATGTATATTGTAAATTTTAACACAGAAGTTTAAAAATTCAACAACAAACATTTGAGGAAGGCTAAAATTCCATATATGTAACAATAAAGGTGAGGATAATAGTCTAGAAACTTTAAACAAAACAAAGAACTGATAATACAATTAGTTTCTTCTCCAGAATTAACTAAACATATATGCTGGTATGATGAAAAGAAGTCCACATTCCAAAACCACTCTTAAAATTAAATTATTTCAATGTTGTGTCTAATAGAAACTTCTGGAATATTGTGTGAGCATATATGGATTGAAGAATTTTCATATCAAGTAAAACTGTGCAGAAATTCAATTTAGAAAGATTCTAAATAAAACTTATCTAGCATTTCTTATCTACCTTCTACCATCTCATTACTTTCTGCAAACGGATGTCAATGGAATTATGCATGAGACTTCTGTCTTAATTGCTTGTCTGCAAATCACAGCAAAACCAATCAAAAACAACAACAGAACAGCAAACAAACAAACATTGAAAATATATTTCTTATATATGCAAGGTAAATAATCAAATATAAATGACAATAACTACCACTTTCTGTCTCTAAATTATCCATGGTTAACAAACATCAAAAAGAAAGAAAAAAAGGTGCATATCTCAGTTATTACAATGGTATATGCTCATCAAATGATGAAAGGAAATGATGCAGAAACTAAAGTTTAGAAATAGTTAGGAAAAGTTAGAAATATCTATTGAGTTACCAGATGTAACCTAATCATAGAGTCCTATTTTTCATAAAACTATTATATTTTGCCAATGTATAATCTACTAAAGTAGGACTCTATTCAGTTGAATTTAGTACTTTGTTTAAATAATCAATTGTTTGAATGTCTTTTTAAATCCATTAAATCCTATTCTTCAAAACCTTGAATATGCTGTTTTTCAGAGTCCTTGAGATGAAGCTCAATAGTATTAAAGAAAAGGACAATACCCCCAAAAATTCAATATTCCAATATGCTTTTTCCACAACTATTTTTCAATTCTTGTCTCAATGATTAAAAAAAAATCCAATGTTATTTAAGATTCTATTTTTCCTGAATAGTTAATACATCATATGATACTTATGGAATAAATTCTACAAGACATCATATGATACTTATAGAGTATATCTTACAATTGCAAAATATTAAAAATAATTTATCATTTCAATTAAAATAATAGTTTCAACTTGGTTTATTCTTAGTTCTCTATAGTAGGACTTGCATTTAGACTCATTCAAGGATGATTTGATTTCTATATTCTGAATTTATAGTCTAACCATTGCAAGTAATTGAATAAACAGAAACATGGAGGGCATAAGAATTTAGCTAAAATAGTTTTCCCTATCTATAACTTTTCCCAAAAGTTGGTAAAAACTTGCAAATAATTGAAATTTTACTCACAAAGTAATAACAAAAAAATTCAAAATTGCATAAAAATTCAATTTTCCACAAATTTTTATGAACTTTTGGGGCAACTTAATAAACTGCATTTCAGAAAACTTAATATTAATTAACTTAATATTAATATTAAGTTATTATTAGCTTATAAATAATGATTTCATTCCTTTGGATTGATTCCACAAAGTTTCAGAAAAATGACACTAATTATAAAAAGATTTGTATGAAACGAAAGTATTTATGACTCTTCTTGTTTTCAGATTAAAATGGCAATAACACATTCTACTTTCCAGTATTTCTTACCCCTAAGCAAATCCAAAACACAAAAATAATGGTTTATTTTAATAACCTCAGTTGTTACACAAAATCCACTTCCACACAATTATATCATATTTCTTATAAATGGTCAAACTATAAGCACACTTTTAAGAATAAAGAAATACACTGGAAAATTACTGAAAATTTATTTATATGCAGTTGCTCTAACCTACAGGCTTAAAATTATATATTAATTCAAAAGTATTAAGGAATTTAAGCTGTATTAGCTAAACTAAATTAGATATATGCTTGATTACCATTACATTTTATGAACTCGAAATTAAATGTCTTACTTTTTTAGTTAATTTCTTGTTATTCAATTTCATGGGTCAATAATGATAATCAATAAATCCAAATAGCACATAAAGTAAGCATTAACAAACAATATTTTCTTTATAAAAAATATTTACAAGAAGTTCCCTTTTTTTTTTTAATTTAAAAAAAAAAAGAATTTAAATATCAAATGAAGTACAATTTAAAATTGTTTTGTACTCCTATATTTTACTTTATAAATGTAATAACTCATCTAAAGGAGGAGGTGAATGTTTTAGAATATGCATAAAAATCTAATGGAGTAACGAATAAGTGCCAAAAACAACAGAGTGATGATTTATTCATTATTTTTTTGTTTTTAGAATGAAAAAGATAACAATGTAATCTACCTTGAAAATTAGAAAAATTTAATTTTCACCATTTTTCTGCAATATTAATTTCAATTTTGGTAATTATATTTGAATGTTTCTATGTTGGAATTAGTATCATTATTTTGTGAATTAATTCAGGTCTACTAAACTTTAAGCAAACCAAAACTAGTATGGGACTGAACAAAAGGAATGTTATTAAAAGATTAATTCAATTTGAAAATCTTTTTCAAAAATAAATCAGAATACATATCTAAAAGGCTTGATGAAAAAATCAATTACATTGTAACAAAAAAAAAAATAATTTCATAAATTTGACCACTTAATAGAAATATTTACTCAATAATGTTTTTTTGTTTTCTTAATGAGTGATTTTGATATTTTCAAAACAATTAAATAGGTTTTTAGTAAGAAAAAAAAGGGGAAATAAAAACTACATCAATGACCTAAAATTTCAAAGAAGTGATCGAACCAACCAGAAAAAAACTTTCACAGACTGATATTCACTGACATTTGCTTTTTCTGAAATGTAGACTAAATAATGGATTTGAGCAATTATGAAGTCGATAATATTTTTCAGGGATATCTGGAGTAATGTGGATTAAAAACAAGCATTACTAAATGCCATCCTATATGGGGGTCAACTCACAAAATGGAAACTGGTCAGAGCAACTGGTTTGTGCAAGTTAGCAAATTAAGGTCAGTTAATATTAGCCTCGGTGATAATTGTGGTAACAAAGTTTGTTCAATGTATTATCTTTAAAGGTTCTGAGATACAGGACTCTAAATATCATATGTCAAGAAAAAACATCATTTTATCTTCAAAACAAATACAATTGTTGTTATAAATACAATGTTTAAAAAAAAACAAAATTGATTGTTGAGTAAATTTATTACATAAGATTGCCTTACAGTTGAAATAGCATACAGAAAATAATTCAGTTCCACAATAGCTAAAACATCAATACTTGTTAGTGTAATTCATACCAAATAACAATTGATATGGCAACTTTAGTGAGTGAAACAACAAAAATGTCACAAGAATAAAATGATTCTCAATCAAATCAAAGTAACTTCCAACAAAGTTAATAAAAATCATACAAAAAACAGTTTCAATAAGTGGAATAAAGAAGGTACTTAAAAAAAAAAAAACAACTTATTGTATGAACATAATTTAAAAAAAGAAAAAAAGAATAGATTTATTTATAAAATTAGTTGAACACTACAAATTCATGGATATTAAGTTTTATGGCATATCAACATTTGGTAATTTAAAGCCCTGAGCTTTTTTTGTTATTATATTGTTTTGAATTACACAAGTTGTAGTATTTAATCCATAGTTAGAGAGTACATAGATTCATACCTTTCCCAAGGATATTAGCCAAATTGTAAATGTAATGAATCAGATGGGATTCAAACTTGCATATTACCATTCAAAAGTTCAGAACTGCTGTCCCAAGATGACTTGCCCCAGATATTTTTAATGATTGATAAAATTATTTGCAAATAACCAAAAAGTAACAAAAATTAATTCAGATTTTACATTATATATAATGTAAAATCAGTCTCACGTGCTCATTATATCCCTGGGCTTTTTTTTAAGTGTTGCCCTCCACCTAGATGGATTACTCTCTTGGGTTCACTTGTTTCAATTATCTGGGTTCCCAAGATCAATGTTATCCTTACACTTAAATGAGTTACTCTCCTGAGTTAATGAACGTAATCTGTCTGAGATAGCTGAAATTGAAAGTAATGATTTTGACTGGAATTTAAACTTGTGTAATACGATTCCAGAGTAAGAGTTGTTACCAGTGTTTGAGCTTTGCAGCATAAAATAGGAACAGTTGCTAAAATATATCAAATAATAATAATAAAATAATATCAAATGTTAATATGATCATTATCATCTCCCTGTATTCTTATTATAATCAGACACAACAAATGATAGACACTTAAATTTTAAAAATTGAAAAAAAAAAAATGGTGGCAACAGATTCTTTCTTTGCTTCAAGATGGATTTGGGAATCAAAAGTGCTTCGGGCAAGTTTCAAGCTAAGGTATAGCATTCTAAAAATTAATTCAACACAAAAATATTTCTAATCCAAAATCATTTAAAGTCTGGTTAGAATCATTTTATCTGTTCTGAAGATTTTTTCAATCTGGATACAAAGATGAAAGAATACAAATTTCAATGCAATATACAAGACACAAATTAATAAGAAATTATATATTTTTACTTCCACTACGAGAAATGTTAACTGTTTTTCATCAATTGCTAAATAAAAGAATTAAGAAGTCATGGTTCAATGGATTAAAACTTGACGAATTGAATAATTTCACATTACAAATCATTCAAATATTCAGCTTCTAGATTTTTTAACGATTAAATACCCCCACCCCCCAAAAATATATATATTCAAATGGAACAAACTAACTCATATTTCCTTAAAATTATATAACATTAAGTTTGTGTATATATATATATATATATATATATATATATATATAATTATTCTA
>JAUZSX010022757.1:0-21348 GCA_034780655.1 Idiosepius hallami
TAGTAAAAAATATAATAAATTTATAACTTAAAATATTGCAGCATTAAGAATTCATATACAATGTTTTAATAGAATTTAAAAAAAAATCTTAATGCTGCAATATTTTAAGTTATATTTTAAGTTAGTACTTATTTTTCAACTTTTTATTTTGCCACACTAGCTTTAATTTGGTACTTTGAATTAAAAAAAATCTTGAATTAAGTGTTCTCATTATTCCTAGGCAAAATATTTACAATCTTTTTTTATTAGAAAAAGGTTTTATGTTGATAAAAAAAAGTTTTTGTTAAATAAGTTAATAATTGGTTTTTGATGAAAGCTGACCATGCAAAATAGGCAAAACACTGTTATATATTGTCTGCTAAAACAAATTAAGACTTCTTAAATAAATGTATTAATGAATCTTAACATTTAACTTTGCCATAGTTTTGATACTATCTCTTCAGGACTAAAATCAATCTGCAGAAAAGGGAAATTTACTAATTTCTATATTTTTCATGGTTAGTAATATTTTGAAGTTATGAATATTTGAAATTAATATAAAACTTTTCTTTTCTGCTAATCTATCATCATCCACCATTTTTTTTTTTAGAACATGTGGTTTTTATTTTTCTCTCATAAACCAAAATGTTAGTCTGACTGGCCGAGTTCTATTCTCATACATTTGCTGACAATTGACTGTTTTTTTCTTTTGCTTTTTTTTTTCTTCTAGTGAAGAAAAAAAAAGGGATAGAAAATCAATAAAGTTTTAATGATTATTCAATTGGGAAAGGTTAAAATAGAATAATTTTTCTTTTACTTTATAATTTCTTAAAATAAATTGTCTTATTGGAAAGAAGTAATAGTAGTAAAAGTGTGTATTTTTGGCATCTTTGCTGTTAAAAATCCTGGCAAATCTAAAGTGTAAAAATCATTTTTTTCTTTTTAAAATCTGTGTGTATGGATGGGGAATTTGTCTTTATGGCTTTCTTTTTTCTTTTTTAAATACATTAGTGATTTTTAGAAGTGTCTTCTGGCATCAAGATTTTCCTTCCATTTCATTTATAGAATATTTAAAACAATTCTTAAGAGAGATGTTGATTAAGAATTATTAAAGACACAGTAGAAGAGGTTATAGTTTGATTGAGTTGCCAAATAGAAGTAGCAAGATTAATATCTAATTGAAATTAGTAATAATTTTTTTAAAATTTATATAAAAAAAGTAAAATAGTTCATCAAGTTTAGTGTGGATTTTCATAAGATTACCTTGATAAGTGAGATTAAAAACAAAAATATCTGGCCTCTTGGTGGCATTCTACTTAACATTTGTCAAATATGGAATTTGAACTCTCGTAAAAACGTGAGTTCAAATCCCAGTCAAAATCATTTCACCTTTAGCTACCTCGGGCTGATGAGGCTCATTAACCCGGACGAGCAACTCATCTAAGTGAAGGACAACACTGAATGCAAAAAGCTTATATATAGCACGTAAATGATCTTGTGCCTAACTTGTGTCGGTGCTCAACCTTATGTCAAATATTAAGGTTTTTGCTTGAATAGATGGTCCTTTTTTTTTATTTAAAAAAAAAAGCTTATACATAAATTGGTTTTGGTTTTTCATCGACAACAAAATATTTTTTTTATATTTTCTATTTTCAGACCAGGTGAATATTTTTTTTTATTTTTTTATTTTTTTTAATTGCAGATGGCTAGTTAAATTCTATCTATAGTCCAATTTTAATAAATAGAGCTTTCTTTTTACTAAGTGCATTGCTATCTTAAGATTTTGGGTAAAAGTGATTACTAAAGCAGCATTTGTTTATAAAAGCCAAACTTTGTTTACTATGAAAGACCAAAATATACTTATAACCTTGTTTTTTATCTGTTATTTGGTTGATGAGCTTAGTTTTTTTGCGGTTGAACTATAATTTAGTTTTAAAGAAAGCTGGTTTTTATATATATATATATATATATATATATATATATAGTTACTGGTAGTTTCACGCTTGCACGATCATCAGACCAATCTTTGGTGTGTGTTTTTATGCTTGTTTATATAGCTTCTCTGGGTTTGGATGCATGCTGGAATTTTTTTTATTACTTTCCTTGATCAAAGAAAATTACTGAACAAAAAATCAGAGATTGTGTCGTGATATAGACATGAAAATAAATTTGTTCTAAACTGCATCCGCATACTATGTTTTTAGTACAAATGACTAAAATAAAAAAGGTTCTCAGCATGCATTCCAACCTAGAGAAGCTATATAAACAAGCATGAAAATACGCATCAAAGATTGGTCTGATGATCACGCAAGTGTGAAACTGACAGTAACCAGTGGCCGTTGTTTTTTCAGGTTTTGGATTTTACCTTTTACTTTACTATACACGCTCTATCACCGATATCGAGCACTCTAACTGTAAATTCAAGCAAGGATATATCAACAGATTGATTCCTATCAACATCATTCTGTGATTATCAATTGATTAACAATTTGGAGTCTAGATATTTTTTCCAAGTGCAAAAGCAATAGAGTTTCTTAGTAGCAGGTGGTCTTCTAACTCGTTTCTCATATCTCTATTGTGTACAATAGAAGTGATCTGATATGTCAAGTTATTTCTGATCATTTTTGATCTGTGCTTTCACCAGTTACTGGAATAATTAAACCAAATTTAGTCTTAACATCCAGAAAAATGTTTTATTTTGCTATAAACTAGCAAAACAGGGTTACTTATAGAATTTGAATTGAAACATTTTGATTATCTTTCTTTTATTTAGCCTATTTGCATAGATATTTTATTTGAACCAAAGAAGAAACGATGGCTTGTATGCTTGACATTGATTTCTAAATTTCTTATGTAGGAGTTCAAGGCTCAGTTTATGTTCTATTGCACTCTGTTTCAGATAAGGCTCAGTTAAAAAGAATAAATTAGGTTGTTCCAAAAGTTTGTAATGCTGAAGTTGAGGAAACATATCAAGAATTTTTTAATTCAAAGCTGGCTGAATGGTATTTTTGTCAGATCTGAATGCTTGCAGATTGATAACAGAAAAGTCTTGGAAAATGATGGTCTTTATTTTGAGAAATAATTTTTAATGTTTTTATTATTACTTGGCAAGTGAAATTTCAATATTTTATAAGTATTTACAAGCTTTTAGGATAACCATATATAAATAGGTAAAAATCTAAGGTTAAGTTCGTGAGCAGATCAACTTATTATGACTGTTATGTTCCTCTAACTTGCTAAGTGTGAAGGATGCTATTTTTAAGCACTAGGCCCAAATAAATATCCGGTTTAATAAAAGAAAAAAAAAACTTTACCTAGCCACACAATTATGCTTTATGGAGTTAGTCTAAAATAATATAAACTATTTTTATTCATTTTTTTATTTAAACATTTTTTTGCATGGATGGTTCATTCAACCATCAATTAATATTGAAATTTAAAGCAAAGAAAACAATGCTTTTCATATGTTCAGATGAATTTGCTAAGTATTCTAGTGGTACTTATCTTTTATTACTTTCATTTTTCTTTTAGTATTCTTTATGATTCTGAGATATATTTAACATTTAATTTTTCTTGTAGAGATTTACATCTTTGATGGATTGAAAAATTTTTATTTTTTATTTTCTTATTTCATTTTATTGATTACCAATAAGATTGTTTTTTTATAGCCTACAATGATATTCTGAGAAACTTTGCCAATGCATTTAAGACTTGTCTGCTTCCTAAAAACTGTTTAGAACACATTTAATGGGGAAAAATGCATAGTTTTTGCCCTAATCTTTGGCAATAACATTAATGCCTTAAAACAAAGATGCAGAATAAAAAAAAAATACTTGTTTTTTTTATAATTGTTTTTTTTTCTAAAAAGTATTTCTATTTTCTTTATTTTAAGCAGCTATTTTTTATTCTGATATTTCTGTTAATTAATATTTGACTTAAGCATTTTCAATGTAATATTGTTTACTGATTGCAATATTTTTTGGTATGACTATCTTGTATATTAAAGTTCAAGTCATTTTGTTGTAAGGCATTTAATTTAAAGTACTATCTTCCCATGAGTTTGTTTTGTTATTATAATAAATAGAATTTACAATCGATGACAAGACACTAGCCTGTTGACAAATTTACTTTTAGTTTTATGTAGATTTATAAATTTCTGTATTTCTTTTAAAAACTTATTCTAGGAAATATTTCCTGATTTTATTAATTATTAAATTATTATGTAAAAGAAAAAGATAATGAACAATTGTTGTGCATCTTTGCTATAAGACATTTCCCAGAACTTTGCAGAATTATTATCACAAACTGCATTATCTGTAAAAATTAATGGCTGTTTACTTGAAGGCTTCCATGAGAAACTGTCTTAGTCTTGGTGAAATCATAAGTTGAATAAGATGTTACTGATAATTGTTGATGGACAACAAAACTTCTTTTTAAACTTAACTGCATTATTTAAACATTATTTTTTTATTTTTAGAATACTGATATGTCTAATTCTGCCATTCTATTCAGAAAGTTAGCCCCAATTCAAACTACAACATTTCTTCCACTCTGTCTTCACTAATTCTTAACTAACTCAGACATATGACTGTCATATCACTTCCTCTTGGTACAGACACATGATTGGAAGTTGGTAAGGGAATAATGGTTCAATCTGTTTAACTGCACTTAGGTATGAAAGTGGCTTTCTCAATGTTTCGGGGGTGGAAGAGAAATGCATATTCAATTCTTGTCTTGAAATAAGATACATTTGATTGTTTTAAGTTTGACTTTTTTTTTGTTTATCTGTATTAAATTTAAGTAGCCAAAATTTATCTTTTTTTCTTCTTGAGTAAATAGATATGAAGTCATTGTCAATGAGTAAATATTTGCTGTTGTTTCCATGAATGATTTTTCAAATTGAAATGTGCAGATATTGTTGATTAGGGATTGTTATCACAAATTAATTGTTTATGATTATTGAGTATAAATCTAAAACTGTTTTTTGACTCTCCAATGTAACTACATCGGAGAAAGTAACACAAAATAAGTAATATATATTTTGGCTGTCACAAGATAGAGCAGGTGGATATATTTTAATGTTTTTGTTGGGTATGTAGAATATATTATCTGTTACTAAATGATTACAAATTAGCATTGATGCTGATTACATTTGTAGTTGCGCGATAGATTTGTTGTCATATAAAAAAAAACTACCACAAACAAACATCACCAAGTTGGAAAAAAGTCCCCCAAACAGAAAGGAATGATACCACCAATATGCATACACATACTATCTTACCACCACAAAAAAAGCAATCAACTTATAAACCAAACAAGACACAGACATAAACACCAGATATATAGATAAATAAACAAATAAATAACCAACCCTCCCAACAGCAATACACACATAGACACACACACAACCACCACAACACACATACATATACACACCTTCAACATAGGGACTCAGACACATATTACTAAAAAAAAGGGAAACAATAATTTAATTAAAAAACACTTTAACAAACCCATCCACAGCCAGAACACTGACCCCAAGGAAAAAGATGGAGACAGATAAGGCAAGAAACATCAGTCACTTGACAGTCAACACCAAACACAAGAATACACACACCAAACTACAAACATACACACCCACACGAATAAACACACACAGACTCCCCAAAAGACCACTAAGACAATTAACCACACTCACAGCCTAGAAAAAACAAAAAAAAGTATGCATCCCAAACACAAAACATCACTCCAAACCAGACTACCTGAGGAGGCACACGGGTGCCGAAACTCATAGGGTCGTAGTCAAATAGCCAATCTTTGGTAAAGTAATTCCTTAATTAGTTTTTAATAATTAATGTTTTTTTTTATTGAACCAAAAAAAATTACTTGTATGAAAACATTTTAGAAAATTGTTTATGGAGTTAAAATGTAATTTTTATCTTTGGATTCCTGAATGACCAAAATAGTTTCATTATGTTGGTAATCTAGGATATAAAAAAATTGATAGGTAAGTCTAAAGGATGATGTTGGTACAGTTATTGATATGAAAATAGATTTGGCAAGGTAAATTAAAGGAAAGACTATGAATCCAACAGCAAGGAGAAGAGTTAGGAGTCTCTGAGGCAATTAGATGATTGTGTCTTGAAGTTCATTCTGGCAACTCTTATGATGACACTTGGTGCCAAGATATTTTGGACTTTTGCCCTTTCCTTGAAGGGAGAGATGGGTTAAGATATGGTGGCCAGGTGGGTGCAGGTAATGAAAGGGTACGAAGAAAAAAAAAGTTTTTTTTTGCAGTGTTAGTCCAAACAATCTGCACATCTATGATAATTGCATGAAACTGGTGGGTAATGCTTTTAAAAACCTAAAAATATATCTTTTTTTGTTTCCTCTCTTTCCACAATTTCTGTATATTGTTGAACCACTTGAAGATTAACAGTCTCATTTGATGATGTAACATGATTATAGAATTATGACTATATTTTGGAGGGTGAGTTTGATAGATTTTACTTGAAAGGAGCTGAAAATAGCTGTTTAAATACTGGTATACATTATTTGGATTGGTACCTTTTCCCAAAGGTCACTGTATCATGACATTTCTTATTAAGATATTCTTTTTATTCGTTGCTAATTTATCATATTAGAGGATTTATTTCTATAACATGTTAATAAAGTGAAATTATAGTCAGTAAAATAGGGAGACAAAATGTGTTTTTTTATTCTATTTCATTTTTATGGTGGAAACTATTTGTGTTTTTATCATGACATCTTTATGGAAGTAGATAAAATATTTTGTCATTGTGGATATCCAAAATCAGACAACAAACCAAAAACTACCCTTTTGTATGAATTAATTGAAACATTGATCACATATCAGATTTAGTGAACAAATTCGATGATTCATTTTGGAAATTGGTAACATAGAATTAATTTTAAAGAAATATGCTTTATTCAATGCAATGTGTAAAATACCTTGGTCAACTAGTTTTTTTTTCAAATTTTTATTTTAAAATTCAATAAACTAATTTGGTTTTGTTTGCCCATGTACATATATTGTTTCTTTCCATCAGGTCTGTCTTCATCTTGTTTTATATGCTATTAAAACATTCTTCTTCCATAATAGTTTCATCCTTTCATAACCTAACATACCTACATTCATTAAAATACTGCATTTTTTTTTTTAATGGGATTCATTTGGACACAGTGCTAGCATCATCAATCATTTTTCTTTTTTGCTTTCACTTTTGTCCTCGCTCAAGAAATAGGTCAAAGAAGACATTTTGAATCATTTGGATACTCAAGCAAGATGATTGCACTTTTATAAGAATATATCAATAGATATTAGTGTGACAGCTAATCATTATGAAGATGTTAACTAATTTTTTCTTTATTTTCTTGGGTATCTGTGTTAACTTCTTCATTTCCTGATTGAATTGATCTATCAAATATTTTGGATATTTCTTTTTTCCTTTCATCATTATAGAATTTTTGTAACATGTCTTGTTTTTACTTAAGTTTTTTCTCTTAGGAATAACCTGTGGATTAGGTTTAATAAGATTTCTACTAAATATTCATGAATTTTATTGTCCATTTGGTTTTTGAAAATTATTTGTTTCCTTTATTAACAGTAAGTTTATTACACAATCTCATTAAAACAATTTCTTTTAGTTTCATTGGTAAAATATTATTTTAGTTAGATTAGTAAAAATTGGATTTATCAAATTATTAATTTTCTAAGGTTTCCTGCTATTGTCTCATTATCTTACTTTTTAGTACTCATGTAGAGTATTTTAAATGAAAAATTTTTAGTACTCATGCAGAGTATTTCAAATGAAAAGTGCATATAACAATGTGTGTATATATTTTAAATGGAGTTTATATTCCAGGCAACATTACTGTTGTTTTTAACAGATAAATAAATACAAAAATTACATTAAAGAATTGCATTTGATCTGAGAAAACGTTTGAAAGTTAATGTGTTAAATAAGCTTGAAACCTGAAGCGGAAAGGCCTTGTTCCAAAATAAATGAAAAGTTTCTTGACCAAACAGCACATTTTTTTTCTACTATATTTCAATATATTTGTCATATTCTTTTCAATGGGGGCAGTCAACATGGCCAAGTAGTTAGGCAGTCGGACTTTAAAATCATAGTATGCAAGTTTAAGTCAGGCCATCCATGTTGACATGTCAACTAAGACCCTTGGAAAAGGTATGAATCCCCATCTTCCCTCCAGCTATGGATTAAATAGTTTTACTTTTGTTAAAATAGTGGATAAAATAATGTTTGTCACAAAGTAATTGTTCCTGGCATTAAAATGACCGAAAAAGGTTGATATGCTGTTATACACAGATAGTATCAGTCATTAGTGTATGGATAAGAAAAACAAAAAACAAAAGAAACATTCTTAGTAAAATCTTTATATACAATAAAAACGTTTTGTATTTTTTTGATAAAATAGATCATGAATTTTTATTGAAACTAATCTTCTGAAACGGTAGAAAGCCAATGATTATTAATCATGCAGCTTTTTGTATTTTAAGAGATAACATAAAAAATGGAATTAAAGACTCATTAATTTGATTTTTAAGTATATTCAATTGTTTTTTTGTCTTTTTTTAAATTAAAATCTTTTTCTGACTTTTAAAAGCATTCTCTAGTTAATTGTGTGTCAAGCATGACTTTTAACCAGAAAATATATTTAGTACAGTTTAATTTTTTATCAGTCATTTCATTTCTCAGTAATAAAAAAGACTTTGTCCCAAACAAGACCCAGTGGACATAAAATATAAAAATAATAATGATAATAATAATTGTGCCCTGAAGAAGGAAAACTCTGAAACGCCTCGGCTCTGAGTATGTTCTTGTTTTTGCTTTTCTCATAATTTTTCTATTAATCACACATACACACACATACAATTATTGTGTGTGTGTGTGTGTGTGTGTGATATGTATATAAACAACCAAATGCTGATAGAAGCTTATCCAATACCCTGGACACATAGAATGTCAAAGTGTATTGTAAGATATTACTCTTTGTGTCCTATGGATACATGTCTTTCAATAGTGAAAATAGATAAAAGAATGTAATTCTTTTCATGACTTCATGACAGTTATAGTTGTGTTACTCAGTACTCTCATTGTACAGTGATTTTATTTTTACTTTTTCTTCTTTTAATCTACTGACATTATTATTATTTGATGAAAAAAATTAATAATTTAGACAAACTGTTGGAAAGAATTTCAAATATGTTTGGTTTGATAATTCAGTAAAAGCCTCATGAAAGTCTCCTCCCCAATTTCAAAAGATATTCTGTCTGTTTTTAGATCTCAGATAAACAATATCTAATTTGTTTTCTGCAATCTTATTGAATGATTTATTAAGTATTGTTTTTTTTTTTAAATGAAGGCACATTGCAAATCGTCGGTGGCGGCTCCTACTTGTATCCGAGTATTGGCTTCTGTTGTCAGTGGGTGACATATGGCTGTACAGTCCAATTCTATGGCGGAAGAGCTGCGGACAGTGTTCACAGGGAAGGGTAGGGTGGAATAATGAATAAACTATAGATCAGTGGTTCCCAACCTTTTCTTACTCTGTGCCCTTAAAAATCTTGACCCTGACGTTGCATTCCCCTATAATTTAAACTTTGTTCAGTCATAAATGATTTGGAATCAGACTAAATTTTAATTAAAAATAAGATATTTATTTTACTTTCTAATATAATTTATGAATTATCAAACATAAAGAAAAGAAACATACCAAAAATTGATATTTAAATAAAACTTAGAAAACATAATGACACCTACATAAAATATATACAATATGCTTCTTGCACTCCTAGACTGTTGGCTTGTACCCCCAGTGGGTGGAGGGTTGGGAACCTCTGCAATAATCATTATTGCTAACCATTATTTTTAGTAATATGGAACCTTAAAAGAAAAAAGATCTTAGATGATGTTTGGAAATTAATGAAATCATTAGAAAGAAATGAAAACTTCTACATTAATAGAGAAGTGTTATCTGGTTACATTGATTACTAATAAACCACAAAATAACGATTCTTCTGCTTATGGTGTTATTACTGGGAAATAACACCTGTAATTAAAACTCTGTTAATTGCAGATCATCTTCGGTCAAAAATCTGATTCAAACAAAATATTTAATATACATGATCTAGAATGCCAATAATTAGTCATGAATGATTTAATATCTAACAATACAAGTTAGAAAATTAATTAAAAGCGATAATTGCTATTTTGTTATCTAGGGTGAAACTGCAGTGGAGCATAAAGAGTTTATAATATAAACATACATAGTTGAAATGAAGTGCTTTATTTTAAAAACAAGAGTTAAAAAAACATTTTTCAAAAAATGAATCTGAAATGTCATTGGCTTTGACCTGACTGAAAATGCCACTTTTTTAATATTACATTCAACATTCCTATCAGAAATGTAGGTCTGTTGTTTCAACTGTGACTTGTAATATTAATGTTCTATCTCTCCACCTACCCTTGTCACCTTGATAGACCCATTTATAAATAAAAAGGTTGGCAGTTATCCTGCATAATAACAAAGGTTTTTCTTTTATTATAGGAGACACTTAAGTTCTGCTGCATTAACCATTATTTGAAGTTAATTTGGTTGGTACTATAATATTTATTCTCCATATTTATATTGAGATTAAAAATTGTATATATTTCACAATCATAGTAATGATAAATTATTCATTAACCTTCAGTCTCTCCATTACTTTTCCACTCTGTTAAAAATTCTCCTGAAATAATCAGTGTAGTATGAAAGAGAATAAAATGGGGTTGCTTTTTTTTTCATTTAATGAATTAAGGATTATTTAAGCAGAAAGAATTGATTCTGTCCTTTGGATCATTGCTTAAGGTTCAAATGAGTTTAGATTTTTTCCTTTTCTTTTCATTTCAAATTTTACTTTTCTTATGTAAGCTTTTAATTTTGAAAATATGATCTTTTATTTTATTTGACTCTCTACATGTTTTAATGTTAGATTGTTGTAGATCAGTTTGAAACAGCTTCCCATTTGCCTAGAAAAATATTTGAGGAATTTTGAATTATAAATAGATACACACATATGGGCTCGCACATGCATGTAGTTTTAGATTTGATATTGTTTAGATGTTAAAATTTCTAATTCATATAAAGTTGTAAACTGTTCATTAGTTTACTAAATTTTAAACTTTTGGTTATAGGCTACCATAACCATATTACATTTGAAATCATAATAATATACTTTAAGTATATGAATAAAAAATATTTCATTGTGATCAAAAGCACCTCCAGAAGGTTATAAATGTCTTGTTAAAATATTTCTCACCTTCGATTTTCATATGCTTTAAAAGGAGATTTAGACCCACTTAGATTATCTTAACATTATCAAAATTTGGTGAAATTTTGAAATCATTCTGTTAATTAACTTATGGTTTAGTTTGGATTTTATTAAAAACCACAAAAGTAAAAAAGAAGAAAAAAATTTATTTTGTTTATAATTATTTTAAAAAATGACTTGACCACTAAAATTTGCATATAATGTAGTGTATTGCCTTTCCTTATAAAAGGCTTATTTTAATCACCTTAAAGAAAGCTTTAGAAATGGATTTAGTAGAAAAAAGCTTTAGAAATGGATTTAGTAGAAAAAAGCTTTAGAAATATATTTAGTATAAGAAAGCTTTAGAAATATATTTAGTTAGTATAAGAAAGCTTTAGAAATATATTTAGTTAGTATAAAAAAGCTTTAGAAATATATTTTTAGTTAGTATAAAAAAGCTTTAGAAATATATTCTTAGTTAGTAGAAGAAAGCATTGGAAATGGATTTAGTTAGCATAAGAAAGCATTGGAAATGGATTTAGTTAGTATAAGAAAGCATTGGAAATGGATTTAGTTAGTACAAGAAAGCATTAAATATTTAGTTAGTATAAGAAAGCATTAGAAATGAATTTAGTTGGTATAAGTAAGCATTAGAAATGAATTGTACATCAAATAAAAAAGATCTTATGTACATTCAGGTATTCAACTGCTTATAATATGGATTTAAGTTTTTTTGTTTAGAAATACTTTGATATGACTAAACAGGTATATTCTTGATATTTTGTAATTTTATAAATGTCTATGAATTTAAATGGTTTTTATAATTTTGTTCTTGTAAACTTGATTAAATTAGAAATAGATTTGAAATCAATAACTACTTTTGGTACACACTTTTCTTTGCTTCTCAATATATGAACAAACCAAGTGGGTTCAAGTTGGGAGAACAAGGGTTTTGAGAGCTATATACAAAGTTTTAGAATTTCTTCTGAAATCAATCTTGGGTCTTTTCTGCTGCCACACCCAGGGTCTGCTAGTGGCCACCTGATTACACCAGGGGATCACCACACTCTTCAGCACTTCCAGGTACACTTTGGTGTTGACTTTCAAGCTGACCTGGAAGATATGAGGTCACGTGATGTTGCCCTCACTTGAAACCACACCAAAGACCATAACTGATAGTTTTTGATCACTCTGTGCATGTCCTTCAAGCCTTGAGCTGTCCAGATTTGCATTTCAAGGATCCTGGCATTATCTGGATCAGTAGAGGGCAAGAATTATACAGTGTCATATCTCCGATCTCGCTCTTTGAACATTGTGTCACTTTCAAACATGATAGAAGGCACTTTAGGATTTGTACACAACTGGCCAATGATATGCAGCCAAAAATAAGGAAACTGGTTTTCATTAAAACAGAAAAGGAATCATGTCATCTTTTCTAGAGGGATAATTCTATCGCTCCATCCTGTACATACTAAATTTTCTATTCTGAACTCAAATGTTACTTGATCAATTGTGCTCAATAATTTCATTTCATACTAATGAGAAAGCTATCTATCTATTTATGCTGCTGCTTATAAGTAAAAAAAGATTAGCATAAAACAAACATTTTGGTCAGCAATTGATAAATGCAACAATAGATAAAACCTTTGAGTAGTTCTCAATCACAAATAGAATCTTATTATTATCATTTTCAGTTATTTTGGAACTTTATTTCATCACTCAAACGGTGTGGTGTGGGTGGTTTTTCATATGCAGGCACCCATCCAGAAAGTATGCATCAAAATTTGAATGATTGCCAAGAAAAAGTTAGTTTTAAATTGTGTAATACTAGGAACTGAATAAGAAGGATTTGATTTTCAAAGAAAAATGGACATAAAAAAATAAATGAAGAATTATTGAAGAAATATGTTGTTTTGAAAAAATTGATTTGATTTGTTTTATAGCAAATCAACTCTTTATGAATCATTTAAGTTTTGAAAAGCCACAAAATCGACAGCAACCATTAGCTAATCCAAAATGCATATTTTAATTAGATTGATTTCTCATGTTTTCGTAGGCAAAAAAATCACAATTTAAAAAGAATGGCTACTGTGAATGTATCTGGTTTTGCAAACAAACTCTTCATTTGTTTTCAACCAAGCAAATTTTCCAACTAGTCTTATTAATAAAATTGCCCTTGAAGTAAAAACTAGATTTTTTTAGACTGAAAATGGAGAGGAAAAAAAATGAAACAGGAAACTAAATGAAAAAGAAAAAAAATCTATACTGGAGAAGATTGAGAAAAAAAATCCTAGTATTCTATACATAGAAAAAAATGGAATTCCCTATAAAAAAACTTTTAAAAAAATCTATTCTCTTATTCTTGTGAGCTATTATAAATTCACTCCCGATTCTTGTGAAAATTGACAAATCTAAAATGAATGCTGATTTGAAAATTGATTCTGATGTCATTTTAGCTTTTCCATTGGATTTAATGTTAATGTGTTGTTAATTATATGTTCTTGATTTATCAAAGATTGAAATAGTAGTAGAAATTTTAAAAATATGAAAAAAAATAATTTGGTAATGTTCTACTGTTTACATTTTGAAGGAAGTATTTTTGGTGTTGCATGCTTCTCAGTTGTTTGGAGGTGCAGGAAGTTACATGACCAATATTTCCTGAAAGTGAGCTCAGCTGACAGGAAGTTGTTTACACCCGACTTTGTTATTCCCCTCCTCCTTCAGGTAATCAGTCTCTTTCTTGACTACTGCTTAGAAGGGCCACTCCCTTTGCTCTTTTCTTTAAGTGTACTTACTATACATTGCTTATTTAGCTATAACTGCTGGCAGGTTCATGCCAGAAATTGAGAGCCACTTTACAGTTTTTGCTGCTTTCTAAATTTTTTTCATACTTTCAAATCATTTATTTTTATTACGTAAATATTTTTGTTTATTTTTACTTTTTTCTTTTAAAGTTAACTTATTTCTGACCTAGTGTCTAATAATTAAAAAGAACTGACTATTGGTTCTATTAATTCTGCAAAATTAGAATATACTAGTGATAAAATTTTAGGTGTCTTTTTAAATGTCAATTCTTTATTAACCATTTTACATTGTGCGCAAATGCTGTACTTTGTAATATTGTTTTAGACTGTTTTCTTTTTATAACTTCTACCATATTATTTATATGGATATTTTTAACGAGTTCAACTAAATATTTATGATAATTGGACTAATATTCTTGGAAAAGTATTGAATCCCCACATTCCCTCTAGCTGCGAATTAAATAGTTCATATTGTGTTATTAAAAAAACTGTGGCCTAAAGAGCATTTATCAAAAAATGTTCGTTTTTTTGCATTAAATGATCTGAAAAAGTTGATATGCTATAAAACACTGTAAAACAAACAATATTTACATGGCTTTTCCTTTTTGTGTGTGCACATCTCTCATTATTAGAATCCAATAACTATCATTACATTCTTGTATTTGCACAATATGTGCCTGTTTTGTGAATATTGTGCCAATTTTCTCTCTAAATTCAGAATTTTTTTTTCTGGTGGGGAAAATTTGAATTCTCAGATGGAATGGATTTATTGATTTAAATTGAATAAATGTTCAATTCTTCTGTGACACTAAAAGATGCCTGAAAGAGATATTGGCTGAAACATTGTATATAAAAGTGAAGGTAAAAAGTTTAATTAGTTTGAAAAGCTTACAAAACCACCACAATGATACTTTATTATACTTTAACACATATCATTTGTCAACCAAAATGGATATCTCATACAAAATTAATGGAGAGATGAATAACTAGATTAAAGTTGGTCAACCATGGCACAATGTGATACTAAAATGGTCTATCTATTTGACAATATTATTCACAAAAAAAAGAAACTGATTGGGATTAAATAGAACTTGAAATTAAATAAATTATACCCTTTTAAAGTTAAAAAAAAAACATTTTTTTTTATTAACACGTTAACCATATAAAATGCCTCATATACTGCAATGATATAAAAGTAATCACTAATATATACAAAAAATCAAGTTAAAGACAGGTCAATGAATCTCATTAGATAATCAAAAATCACTATTTTTTAAATTTTTTTTAAAAAACATTTTCAGTGATAGATGCATTAAAAAAATATGTAAAAAATTCTGTAAACAAAATCTTGTAAAAAAAAAACTTTTTTAATGTAAATATTAAGTTATTGAAGTAATTATTTTTGCTAGGTTTTTACTATTCATTATTAAAGTTTAGTTATTTATCTAAAATATATTATTATATATAGTATTTTAAATTAAAAAATGGTTCGATATTGTATCTTCGTGTTTAAAAAATATTTTTAAGCAAGAACCATGACTTGTAAAATGCCATAATGATTTATACAGTCAAGTTGCATTGGAGACAACAGTTCCCGTCAGATCACTGAAGTTAAGCAACATCGAGCCTAGTCAGTAAGATGGGTGACTATTTAAGAATAGCAGTTCAATTCCATATTTTCTTCTGGAAATATAGCGCCTATTTAATCTAGTTACGCGCATAAATTTAAAACCTGATGTAGAAACCATTCAAATGCAAGTTTTAATAGTATATTAGATTAGATAGATTAATATATATATGGGTCATTCCATGTCAAATCATCCAGAAAAAAAGATCTTCGACATTTTTACGTTTCAGATTTTTTTCAAATTTTCACCATATGTTGGTATCATAGAAACTAGAAAATCCTGAAATTTTGAGTGTCTAACTCTAAGCGGTTCCGGAAATATTACACTTTTAGTATTTTACGGAAATCGAGTTTTGTCGCAAATTTCTACCATTTTAAATTTACATTTTTGAGCATAAATTGATTTCTAGACAAGGTAGAGCCTTGAAAATTTGCACTTAAATGGCTTAAGAAAGATGTAAGATAAAGATTTTTTTAAAAAAACGCTTTGTGTTTGAAAATGAATTATTTTTTCTTAATTTTAAAAACGCTTCTCCGTTTTTTTATTTAATTGTTTATTTTTAATTTGAAAAATAGTTCTTTGAATCTTCTTTGTATTAAAAAAAATTAAGCAAGAATTCCCATTTCTAAAATGCTGAAATTAGTTATGCGGCCAAGTTACATTGGAAACATATTCCCGCCAGATGACTAAAGTTATGCAACATTGAGCCTGGCTAATAGTAAGATAGGTGACCATTTAAGAATACCAGTGTCTACAGTTCTATTTCATATTTTTTTCTGGAAATATAGCGCCTACATGATTTAGCCATCATATCCCTAAATTACCATTATATCCCTAAATATCCCAAATTACTTTGATTCCAATTCTCCCAACACACCATGTATCACCCGTAAAAGTTTTCTCTATTTTTGCTGCTAAGGGCCATGAACCTATTTTCAATTCAATAATTATTAGTATTAATGATACTATTTTACTGTTTTGTGTCAAAACAAATATATTATTTACCTTGTAAAGCTTTTGAAAAATAAATTTTAAAAGCAAAGTTATTTTGCAATCCAACCTAAGTGACATTTAAAAAACCTAAAAGAGCCATCTTTCACTTAATTGAAACATTTTTTTTTATTGTTTTGTGCTTTGTTGTTTGTTGTCTATTCCTCCAGACTGGGAATTATGTAATCAGGTTGATCTAACTTAATGCATATATTGCCAAATTCTTTTTGAAGAAGAGAAAATCAAAAATTAGTTATAAAGGCAAAGGTGCCCTTATTTTCTGTCTGTTGCTTTAAATTGGTTTTAACCTATTTTCCTAGAGACAAAGAAAGGTCAGTCTCGCCATTTTGGTATTTAAAATCCATTTCTTATTATTTGATCATGGGAGAGAAGATGCTTATTGTGAAAATGTTTCTTCTGTTCTTTTATTGTTAAAATGTTAAAAATGCTGGAATTTTTTTTCAGAAATTAGTTCTTATATTGACTGATATGTGCGGCTGATGTTTTTGAACAACATCACTTAATTTTTTTTTATACAAACCTCTCCTACCACTCCTCTACTCTTATTAAGCTTGGTCTATTTTTCTTAGACATATTTTTTATATATTTAAATAGAAAATCATAAACAGATTTCATCCCTTCCTTTTCCATCACTATCTCTCTGTATTTACTAAACATTTTCTTAGATCTGTCCAACTTTTGTCATTCAGTTCATTCTTGAGAACCTTCATAGGGGATATTGAAATTATTTTAAGAGTAGATTCTCACAATGTTTCAAAATATTAATGAAATTAAATAAAGATATCAAGAAAATTGTAGATATTTGGTTCATTTAAATTTTGTACTTACAAACTCAACTCTTTATCTAATACATTGGGGCAGATTCTTTTTGTCCCACCAGATATTACTCTGTGAATTTAAATTATTTTTTTATTGTAGTAAGAGTTGAATTTTCAACTAGAAATCATGGTAATGCCTCTAATTGCTGTACCATGAGGCCATTTGGACATTTTTGTATGAAGTTTTGGGAGCCTCAGGTCTCTAAGCATACGATTACGATGTGTCCATCTGTCTTCTATTGAATTCTATTGGTATATAAACAAATATTCCTTCATATTCATGCCAGATTTTCATAATTATGTTGTTAATTTTAGCATTATAACTTCATTTTTTTTTTTAGAAATAATGTAGGAATTTAGTCTTCTTCAGGTAGTTTTTGTCAAAAATGGCAACCAAAAAAATTTAGTCGCTAAAGCATTTTGAATATAACAATGAAAATAGAGATGATGCATGTAATCTTTCACCTTCACCAGTGCATTGCAATAAATCCTAAACTGTCAGATACCATTCTTTAATCTTAAGCATTGATATTATTATTATTTATCATTAACTACAAAATTTTCATCTTTTTCATAGAATTGTTTTTCTCTTTTAAATCATGAATGTTTAACTCTTTAAAAATGTAATTGTTAAAAAGTTAATTTCCTTATTTTGAAGGCATGCGTTTCTAATTTTACTTTTGGTCATTCAACAATTAAAAGGCTTTTCTTGGATGTAGCATCTTAAGTCCAATTTTCTTTGATAAGATTTCTGATTTTTGCTGTACATTTGTTTTTTGTAAGTAATTAATGGTTGTAGATATTTAGGAAGTTTGGTAAAAACTAATGAAGAAGAAAGAGAAGATTTAGATAAGTTATTGAAACTACTTCAATAAAAGTATGTTATGAATAAATCTTAAAACCTATTCCCTGACTCCTTATGAATTATTGATGATATAATTTATAAATCTCTTATTCTATTTATTGAATTTGTAATTGGCTGTTCTCATTGTCTCAAATATTATCTTCATAATTGTTGTGCCCCTGATAAAAAAAAAAAAATTATTGACATAGTATAGCTATTGATAAATAAAGAATAATACTTCTCGTTCTTTCTACTTTCCATTTAATTGATAAGCTAATATAGCAACACAACTTTGCATTAAGCAAACTTTTAATCCTTAGTGTGCCTGTGTATAAGTGATCCATTTTATTCACAAAACAATTATCTCCTTTCATAGAAGACCCTGATTCCACTTGAATTTTTTACACAATTCACAGAAGTGGGAGTTCTCTTTACCAGGAAATAACAATTACAATTTGAATAAACTAGAATAATTCTAATTTGTACAGTTTGTGTATTAGAATAAAAGAAATTAAAAAGAAAAAAAACTAACCATTTACTAATAATTCTGGTTGTTCATATATTGTCTTTTTTTTTGTTGATTTTACTTCCCAGTAGCATATATGAAAAGAATTCTTAGAGTTTGTATATGAGAATTATTACTCTGAGGACAACTGTAAAGTGTTGAATAGTTAGCATAGCTTATAATCTACTTGGAAGTTATGTCAAGCATGATTATAACAAGATTTGAATTGATTCACTTGAACTTGATTTATCATTAAAAACTGAAAATGAATATCTTAATTGCATAACTTGTACACATATTTCTAAGTAGTGACAAAATATGAAGTTGTCCCAAAAGTTTGTAAACACTGATTATTTTTATTTTGAGGAATAATTTTTGTTGCTTTTGTTATTACTTGTCTAGTAAAATTTCAATTTTACAAACTTTTAGGACAACCTAATAGTAAGCAAGTGTGTTTTTCAAAGAAAAGACACCTTGCAATAAAGCATTAAAATCTATTTAAATCAATTTCAATTCTCATATTTATTTCAAGTTCAAGATTATCTTTTGTAAACATTTACCCTGCTTATAAAGTCTATCATCAGTATTACATACTTTTTTGATGACTCAGTTGAGTAATTACTGATATTCAACACTTTAGGATGGTCACTATGACAAACTATCATTTTATTAACAATTCATATGTTTTTCTCTTATTTGTACCAGAAAATACTGACTTCCTTGTAATAATATATGCACATTTCTTCTATAGACTGTTGTCATGTTTCTTTCTTTCCCTTTATATAAATTGTCTTTGTATTTGTACAAAAACCATACCCGACAACATTAACCAATCCTTTTAAAATTATTATAAAAAATAGCTATTTTTACATCTTTAAAAAATTTCATATTATTAGAAAGACAAATAATTTGAGAGTTGTTTGATATTTGTTTGAATAGTTTTATAAAATGATTTCATGATTTCTGTTCAATATATTTTATTTGATTGGGTAGATATCCATTATTAAGTGACAAAATTTTGCTTTTATAAACACCCTCTTTGAAATGCTAATCATTCTTAAACTTAGTGTTGTAAATCGGGAATATTATTTTGCAAACATTAGAACTGGAAAGAAATGGAGAGATATAAGAAAATTAACACACTAATATTCAATTTGTTTTTTTCAGTTTACTTCCATTTATTGATCGATTTTTTTGTTAAGAGAGTTTTAATTTCTTTCTAAAATGAATAAAAATTTGCAATTTTACTATTTAGGTTGAAAAATCTAATTTCTGAAGCAATGTATTAAGAAATGAAAATAAAATTAGCTAGATATTTATAACCATAATCACCATAAAATATGACAAACACTACATTAACATATTTAGACTGTCAAATCAGTTATAGGAAAATTAGGATTTATTATGCTATTTGGTCGAATAATCATTTGTATTTAAGTTGTAGTTTTTGGCATACTGGATCAATAAACAAAAATGTGCAAATTACTCAAAATCATATGGAAAACTTCTTTGCAATGTAACTTTATCAAGCAGCAGGGGTCCTAACAAGAAAATTGGAAAACTATGATCATGATTGTATGAATAATGAAAATAGTAAATTAAGTTAGTTAATATGTATTCAGTTTTACTCTACACGTAAAATCAAATTATTATGTAAATATTAAAATTGATTTTAACACAACAATTGGAATTTAAATTTACATGATATAATGTACACATATTTTTTTTGTTAGTTAGGCCTGAATATTTACTCGTCATGCAAACTTCTACTGATCTTCATTTAAAAAACAAAAAACAAGAAGAAAAATATATCATATTTTAATTAATCCTTCTTTGGTAGTGCTTTGTGATTCTTTATAACTAACTGGTCTCTTTGAAATAACACTCAGTATCATTTAAAGTAAGATACTTACTAAGATTATTTTCTTTAGATTTAATATTTGGCATAAAAATTTATTAAAGGTCATATACCAAATAATATTTTGAAATCTATAGCCTGATAGCAGTATCTAGATTTATGAAATTGCAATATATTCACTTTTACAATGATTGTTTGGAAAGATGCACATCAGCTATCATTTGAGTTTAACTATTCTACTAACAATTTGTGTACAAAAAAATCAGTTGTTTTGAAAAAAAATTGCATTACATAAAAAATGATTTATGTAAATAAAAAAATAACTTAAAACAACCCAACTTAAAATAGTTCTGAAGTTGGTTAAGTTATATTCATATAATCTTTTTAGAACTAGTCATGTTAGCAACACCGGTACCCATCAGATCATTGAAGTTAAGCAACTGGGATGGGAAATACCCAGGGGTCATTCCATGTCAAATCATCCAGACCTTGACACCCTTACGTCTCAGATTTTTTTCAAATTTTCACCATATGTTGGTATCATAGAAACTAGAAAATCCTGAAAA
>JAUZSX010022866.1:0-21329 GCA_034780655.1 Idiosepius hallami
TTTCAGAAAAATTGAACGGATGGTTGCAGAGAAAAACGCGAACGAACGAACGAACAGGCCTCAAAACATAGGTTCCCTTCATTAAATATCGGGGTACCAAAAAAATGCTTAAACGTTTTTGTGTGAATGTTATCCTTGCAAAACGTAAAGAAAGCTAGCACATTTGTTCTATTTACAAAATATTCCACGTCACATCTCTCTTCCTCCAAATCCTCATTGAACCATTTTCCGCTCATTATATCAACCTTTTTAAGTCTTATTACTCATGTCAACACTTTGACTAACAAACATCCAAACAAGCAACAAAGTTTTCTCTATTTGGTTTTCTTTTTTCAATTTATTTCCAATTTTTTTGTCATTAAAATAACAACCACCAAAACTTGTTAGCACCAAGAAGTGCTAAGAAGAGTGAATTTATTTGTTAGATTTAATGATTCATCTCAGTGGGTCTGAGGCATTAGATTTAATATGAGAAGCACCCATTGTGTTAATAGCTAAATCATAGACTGATTGCCCATTCTTTAAATCAGGCAAACTGCAAAAGTTAATTAAATGTGGGTAGAGTTTCATTTATTCTAAAGGCTTCCAGATGATGGTGTCATCATCTTTTTTTCTAAAAGAACTTGTGACAACACACTGCAAAAAAAAAAACGAAACAAAACAAAAAAAAAACAGCTGAGTTCATTTATTAGAATTTCATTATTACTTCATATTAATTAACGAAAAACGATCCGACTTCACAAATGTAAAGCCATCTTTGTAATCGTCCCAGTGGTATTTGTGTATCTGGTCTGTATGTGCATGTACTTGTGTACAGGTGTGTATGTGTGTATGTGTCTGTGTGTGTATGTGTCTGTGTGTGTATGTGTCTGTGTGTGCATGTGTCTGTGTGCGTGTGTCTGTGTGTCTGTGTGTGTGTTACTGTGCATGTGTTAGTGTGCGTGTTAGTGTGTGTTAGTGTGCGTGTGTGTGTTAGTGTGCGTGTGTTTGTGTATGTTAGTGTGTGTGTGTGTTAGTGTGTGTGTGTATGTTTGTAACATAAGGGGGCTAATTAAGATTACGTGGGATGAGGTTCCTCTCTGCCTCTTCGCCCACGTACGGGGATGATATTGGCCAGCCATTCCTTCCTTGTTACGCACACAGACCACTCTCCAGGGCACCATGCTCCACAGGGGCTCCCGTATCTGTTCATTCTTCCTTTCTTTCTGGTGAGATTTAAAAAAAAAAAAAAAAAAAGTCAAAGTGTGCTTCATGTCTCATAACATAAGCTTGTGAAATTCTAACTGGAACTCTACCCTAAATGTTGAATTGTATAAGTGTTTTAGATATTGTTGTTTTTAAATACAGGGTGTTCCAAAAGTCTTGGGCCCATTTCAAGTCTTCATATCTGCTTAACTATGAATGGTAGTAAGATGAATGTTGGGCCATTTTAAAACTAAAAACATTAAGTTTTTTTCTAAGGCAATTGATTCTTTTTTTCATTTGTTTTCAGATCCAGTAATGACATTCACTCCAATGTAATCTCAAAATTATCCCAAGACTTTTGAAACACCCTGTATATACTAGAGCACTGAAGGTTGCTTTTTTTATTGGTACCACTCGCGTAATCGTAGTTCTTTAACTTAGAAAAAATACCTTAAAAATAAGTTGCATTACCTTAAGAACGACAATCGTATAACAAGGAAGATTTTTTAAATTTTTTTTTTCTTGACGATTTCCATTTCATAAGGATGGAAGGTCAGTCGAGCAATAAGAATAAAGATTCTTTTTATTAGTTTGCTGTTGTCAATTGTTTTTCAATTTATTACTACTGGAGGTTTGCCAATCAAAATCTTTTTTTTTTACTCGCTATTTTTTCTTTTGTATTTTTAGAAAGGGATTTAAAACAGACTATTTATGGGCTACACTATCTGTACTTAAATAAAACACGAAAGATTAACATCAACACAATTGTTTTTCTGTCAGATTGTTCATGCTTCCCAGCGTTTGATGGCTGACTGCTAAATTATCCGTTTTATTTATATTATCTAAACTTTCGTTTTTAGCTTCTTGTTATAGACTGAACTTTTGTTTAAATTCACGAATGAAAGTTAATAATTATCTTTTTAAGATTATA
Source organism: Idiosepius hallami (assembly GCA_034780655.1). Classification (NCBI taxonomy): domain Eukaryota; kingdom Metazoa; phylum Mollusca; class Cephalopoda; family Idiosepiidae; genus Idiosepius; species Idiosepius hallami. Next base: position 2,117 of record JAUZSX010022866.1, read on the forward strand.
CCGACATTTATTCTTATCTGTAGAGTTATATACACAATGTAAATAATAATTTTATTACTGACTTTCGTTGTTGTCTCTGTAGTCTTTATATTTAATTTAATTATACAGACATCTATTCTTATCCGTAGAGTTATATACACAATGTAAATAATAATTTTATTACTGACTTTTGCCCTCGTCTCTGTAGTTTTTGTTGGTACCCCGATATTTAATGAGGGGGACCTATATTTTGGGGCCTGTTCGTTCGTTCGTTCGTTCGTTCGTTCGTTCACGTTTTTCTCTGCAACCATCCATTCAATTTTTCTGAAATTTTGCATGAAGTAGTAACTTTGGTCAGGTTAGAAAGTGACATTCTCCGATTTTTCAAAAAAAAATCTCGTTAGCCCCCCCAGGGGGTAAAAATGCCCCAAAACAGCCAGAAATAACCTTTTCCGGTCTATAACTTTTGATCCATCCGTTCAATTTTTCTGAAACTTGGCCAAAATGTGGAGGGTATTGTTCATTTCACAAATTGAATAGTGTTTACCCCGGAACAAATCTGTTTTGCGTCCCCCTGGGACTTTTAGAGCTAAGTGTGATAATAATAAGCAGATGGAAGTTTTTGTATCGGTTGATATGCACGAGGATACGAGAGAGGAGGAAAACAATTCGTAAGCGAAAAAAAACAAAAGTAGCGTTTGGATGTCGTCTGCGAAATGGAATGATTTGTGATTTTTGGATGAATGAGAAATATAAAAGAAGAAGCGGAGACTTTTGTGGATGAAGCTATGTTTATTTCTGTTGTTAAAGACAGTTGGTTAGATTTTTTACTATTAGTTTAACTATTTTAACTATTTTATAACGTTCGTTCGTCTGTCCGTCCGTCCGTTTGTTCGCGTTTTTCTCTGCTACCATCCGTTTAATTTTTCTGATATTTTGCATGAAGTTGTAACTTCGGTCAGGTTAGAAAGTGACCTTCTCCGATTTTTGAAAAAAAAAATCTCGTTAGCCCCCCAGGGGGGCAAAATACCCCAAAACAGATAAAAATGACATTTCCGGCCTATAACTTTTGATTTATCTATTCAATTTTTCTGAAATTTTGCAACTCATCTACCTTTTTCAATGAAAAATAACTTAAATTTTTATGGCTTCAAACATTTTTATCAAATCTTGCACTCACCATGTTGACTCGCACACTGAGGGGGGGCCACGCACGCGCGGCTTGTTCAACTTATTTTATTGTAGAATTCTGTCAATCATTGGTTTCAGCAGATAGATCTCTTTTGTAAATAAAAAAATATACCTAAGAAATTGAATAATAGATGTCTATCAGCTCTTTTGTTGAATAACAAGCCTTCATGCATTATCTTCGTTCGATGCCAAATATTTCGGCAATCATTGCGTTCGTGGCCTTTTAGTTAAATAAATTTAAAAAAGATTACCTTAAGTACGGACGGCTTTAAGTAAAACCTGGCCATTTAAGTTTAGGTTTCGGTTTAAGTCTGCAGATATTAACACATAAATTTATTCAATAGCAGTATATTTGAGATGAGCAATTTATTCCGCCAAACTATCTATTAATTTATGCTATGTTCAATAATTAATGATTGTTTCAAACTAATATCTTTATAAAATAAGAAGTAGCGTTCGTGTTTGCATTAGAAACATTGTTTCTTGGGTAATTGAAACCGACATCTTCTGACAATGCTCACCTGTAACTGTAGAGACTTGACATTTTCTTACGCTGCACCACAGTCTCAAAAGAGCGATCAAGGAAGGATTTTCTAGTGTTATAAAGCCAATTATTTGGTCTTATCTTACCAAGGGGAAGACAACAATCCAAAATAAAATCAATAGTCATATTATAAAGCTTAATTTCCCAAACAGTTCTGTATAAAAATACAATTAATTTTATTTCAAATATAATTAAATTTTATATTATTAAATAATTTTTTCTGCTGTAACCAAAAAACAGTATGAATATAAAGTCACTTTGACTTACTGTATAAAATAATAGTGGGCTATATTAAGAAATTTATAAATTCACGATAAATCTTGTAGTGAAAAAAGAATTTATAAATATATAATAGTCATGAATATAGTATTCTTTCTGAAACTATTTAGATTTAAAATTAGATATAGAATCCTATTTCTCAAAAAAATCTTTTCGTTTCTTTTCTCTGTCGATAAACCGATCTGGTTTCAACATTTAAAAGATATTCGAATGAATAAATCATGCTTAACAAATAAATGTGATAATTCTAAATCACGAAGTCTAATTCGAGAGATAAACGTTCTTTTCCAATCAATGTAATCGATACAGACGGAATGTTTTTTAGACAATAAGCGTTATTCATATTTCAGAAGAAATCGATAATCAATAACTATTTCAATGATTTTTATGTGATAATTTGTAAAACGCATTAAATTATTTAATTTTGAACTGAAGCAGTGAATTGATTAAGACGGAACAAGGGACCGTCGGTGTAGCCCAGTGGATAGACAACATACATTGGAATCGTAGTACGCGAGTTCGAATCCAAGTTGTTCTTTCTACGTTGACATGTCGACTAATTTACTTAGGAAAGCTATGAATCCCCATCTTTCCTCCAGCTATGGATTAAATAGTGTAATTTGTGTCATTAAAATGAAAACTATGTTTGTATAAAATAATGTTTTCGAAAGTAACTTTTCTAGGCATTGAAATGGTCTATTAAGGTTGACATATCGTTAAGCACAAAACAACCAACCAAACCAACAAGATTGAACAAGAATAAGAATATTTAAAAAGTCTATGTTACATAATAGCTTTATTCTAATGAAAGCTAACATATCTGCGCCGTATGTAATGAACCTGTTATAATGGAATGGTCCAACAACCCTATATAATAGAAAGACTGTGTATAGATAAGCCTCTGATATTAGAAAGTACGGAAAGGCTGCTACTCTCACCTATACATCCCTATTTGCAAATAAATCTTGTATTAAAGCTTGTATCTATATCTAAATTATACAATAGAGAAACAGAAACAATTCGACACACATAGTAAAATATTTTGATAAAATATAATTAATTTAAGCATTTAATTTTTGTGATTTAAACACGATAAATTTTAGAATTAATAATTGATTAAGGTTGATTATTGTTTGTTTTATTTGTTTGAGACAAATTGTTTTAGATATTTCAGATATATCTTTGAGAAAAAGAAAACTGTCAAATATCAGGTAATTTCAAATGTTTCGTAGTAAACTATATCTTTGGTACGTCCTAATCTAGTAATCCAAACACGAGAAAACAAGACGATACAAGAAACAAGAGAAAGAAAACCTAATCAGTGTCAATGTAGCCATTAAAGAAAAGTCCGAAGACGTGTGTAAATTAAGTTAATATCAAAAATTAAAAAAATAAACGACCTAATTAAAAAAAAAAAAAATAAATCACCAAGAAACGAAAATTGTGTTTCAGGTGTGTGATTAAAGCAAGGGTGGACTGGGTCATCGGTCAATCGGACCATATCTGAGGACCCAGCACTGCAGTTTGACTCACCTGGTTGCCAATAAAATTATCAAAGGTTTTCTTGTTATACACTCTAATACATGCCTTGTGACACCGTCAATCTGCTTTGCCTGCATATCATGTGTGTTTAATGGCCGTAGTCGACTACCGGACATAGTAAAGCCAATATACACAGATCACCTGCTTCACAGCTTCTACATGTGGCATAACTTTCAAAGATAGAGTGAAGGGGCACATTTTATTTTTCCACCGAGGGCCAATAACACTCTCAGTCCGCCCTGGATTAATGGAATGATTAAGCTTACTATCAAAATAATTTCAATAGTAATTGTTCGATGCGTGAGTGTTGATACAATGAATGTTTTGTGCTGAAATTAGCAAACTCAAAATCCACAGTGGAGCAGATATTCTTAATTTATTAACTCAAAAACTGAAGCCAGAAAAAAAAACATTCATTTTCAAAATATGGAAGTACGTGAGAATATTAATAAAACAATAAGCGAGAATTTTCATTGTTTACACCTCATTAATCATTAACAGAGAGACACTTTCTCTCTCATAGTTTAATTATTGAAGATAGCTATGAAAGTTCAAAAGCAATTTATCAGATATTACAGATTTGGAAAGTCCATAAAGAAAAAAACTTCTTGAATATTTAGGCACAAAACCGTGAATAATCAATCCTCTCTATTACTCCATGCAATGATTAGACGAGGTGTTGCTTCTTTATTATCGTTTCTATTTCACTAGAATCTAAATTGAACCGGGAAAAACAAGATTAACACCACACTAACTTTAAAACGGTCAGACTCCATTGGTAATACCCAAGTTAAGCAACGTAGAGCCTAGAAATTCACTTATTTATATCATTTACTGTACCAGGATGGTCGGTGGGGCTTCTTATGATCAATCGAATGAATTAATCATTCGAACTAAAAGTCTTAAATTTAGTTTATAACAATTTCTTAAAAAATGTTCTAAATATGATCTAAATTTTTTTTAGACTTTTGTCTTCATATTTAATTGTTAATTGAATTGTTACACCACATTTCGGCAAACTTATCCTCTGACCTTCATTAATTAATTAACTGCAACCTTAGATAAGAACAATGATTAAAAAATAAAACAGTCCGAAAGAAATTAATACATAAATTTTGAAGACTCGTCACAGAGAATTCGTAAATAAATATAATGATCTCAATAGCCCGAAATATACATATTATATTTACTTGGTCGAGCCTCAACTCAACCTAGGCACAAGACCGTTTTTACCTAGATGAGTTGCTTCTCCAAGTTTACAAGCCCCATATGCCCAAGGCAGGAAAGGGTGATTTTAATGGTTTTGACTGGGATTTACTCCGCCTTCGCTCGAAATATAAATATACAAGAAGAGAGAAATAAAGAGAGACAATTAGATAGAAAGATATGTTCGTGATTTTATATATTTTGATTGGTATTTTCTTAACTAAGTGAGTAAGACGCATTTTGAATTGGACATTTTCGAAATAATAAACACAAAACTATAAATAGTTCAACAGAGAAACTGTTTCTTTTCTCTGCTTTTCTTTACGATTTGGAAACTCATTCATTGGTACTTGTACAAGTGAGTCAGTCGCAGTCATTTACTGATTGGTTGGTTGTTCTAATCAATTCCGTGGGAAGAATCGATGAGCGCCTATTGTCAAAAATGTCTACAGAGACATTCTGAAGTGGTGGTCAATTGATTCTGCGTGCTAGGGAACCGCTTGATCGACCAACCCTGTCCGACCGGACTGACAGTCACAAAGAAAGGTTTTGGGGAGAAGTGTTGGGGTTGGCTGTGAGTGAAGGGACCAAGTTACATTTTTAACTGAACCTATGAAGCTGCTCCTTTGTTGTTTCATTCTTGAAATACGGTAACTTACTTAATTCGTTTTTCTCTTTGTTGACATAACTCCCACTATCTACGCATTTACTTTAATACGATCTCTTTTTTTTTTCCTTTCTGCCTCTTACCCCAAAACCCACCAAAGGACATTCTTTCCTCCACTTCCTTTGACAGAGAAAGCTGAAAAGATCGGCCCTGAACTTTTTATTGGTTCGGCAATATTAGTGTGTGGCCTGGGAATCTGAATGACGCGAATGAAAACCGATTCTTACTCTTATTCTGTCGCCTTCATCCACCGACTGATTTTGATGGAATATATTGGTTTGCAGACACATCGATCCATTCACAATCGATTCTGTCTTTGGTTGTTTATTTCATTTTTATTTTTGATTCTTTTATTTTATTCCTTCTTTCCCCCCTCCTTCTTTTTTCCAATGACTTTGTTTATTTACTTACTATAAAATCTTGTTCTACAAGATGATAACGATCCACAATTTTCTATAATGCTATTTCCGTTCCAAATAGGGGACGACATTTGGCTTTGATTTCTACAAGCTTTGACCCCTGAACCACACCCTGCGGTTCCTCGTCGTCTTGAAAAAAGAAATAGATGATTAAAGAGCTGGTTAAATGAACCAATAGCTTATGCAAACAAGTAAAAACAATATTTTGGATCCATGGTTTATTTTGTAGCACAACTTTGGCGCTAGTTGCTAAGTGAGGGTATATAATTAACATTTTTCTAAAAGGTGGATCAATCGTTAGAAAAACATTTGTTTTTCCTTTATTTATGTGATTCAGTCATAGCAACGCCTTTTGACATGAAAAATATTTCTTGAATACATTTTAAGCTTAAATAACGAAATTAGCAAATCATGATTCATGTTCTTATATGTGACGGATAAGTTTTGAAAGTCTCTATAGGCCTTTGCTCAATTCCTCTATATTACATTAACCGTTTTGGAGCAGTCAATCTGACCCAATGGATAGGCAGTCGGCTTTTAATCGTAGTACGCGAGTTCGATTCCAAGTAGTTCCATCTACGTTAATATGTTGACAAATACCTTAGGAACGGTATGAATCCGCATCTTCCCTCCAGCTATGGATTAGATAGTGCAACTTGTATGATTAAAAAAGAAAACTATGTGTATATAAAATAAGGATTACGAAAAGTAATTGTTCTAGACATTAAAATGACCGAAAATCGTTGATATGCCGTTAAATACCAAACAAGCATTAACTGTTTTGCATTGACATTGAGATGTTTGGAAAACGTTATGCAATTAGATTCTATATTACTTATTACTACTTTACTTGTTTTAATTGTAAATATCGCTGATTACTCGATTTTAAGTGAAGTGGCGTTTATCCATAGAATGAGGGATGGGCTCTGACCGACAAGAAAATTCCACATACACTAAGGCTCTCCTAATATTTACAAAGCAGTTTTTTTTTTAATTAGAATATTTAAATTAGCAAGCTTTTAATAAAGATGCAATGCATGGCATATAACTGATAAATTCAAATGTAATAGTGATTTCATTCAATCTCTAAAAGCCCCCCGGTTTACATTACTTTTTTTAGTTTTTTTATGAGTCATTGTATATAATAGTATTTATTTGGAAGTAGTTTTTATAAAGCCTTGGTACCCAGGCCTTTTTTTACCAAACTCTATTTAAAAAATCACGCAAAACGCTTTGTCAGTGAAAAGAAAATGAGCTATGAAAAGAGAATGTACGAGTTCAAAAGTGCTTAAGTCTGTAACCGATTGCCAAGTCTACTTCTGATTTAATTTTTTTTACTTTTTTTTTTTCAAGGTAAGTTAGGTTATATTTATGCCCTACATAAGCAATTAGATTTAAGTTAAAAAACTTTATCATACTGAAGACAATCAACTTATGAAATATACAAATGCTAAATATAAAAGATTTACATCTAACTATTACAGTCTAGACCAAGGGTCGGAAGTTTTAAAGCAAGCTATAGCACGCATACCAATATTTGGCACGACATACAATTTCTAGTGACACGCAGAGGTTCCAAGTCTTACATATTGGCAATTTTTATTATTAATCACTCAGAAATATCGATTATCAAAGAATCAGAATTAAAAAAAAAAGCTTATCATGCGTTAATTCTCTATCTTTAGTAGGTCGGTGCTTAAGGCCCTGCATATCCCATAGCTGCAGGTGGGGGGTGCCTGCTTCCTCGGGGCTGCAAGGTCTTGGTCTTCAGATCATTTGTAATGCAAAAAATTACCAAATTTATGAATTACTAGTATTAACTAGGAAATCATTATCATACGTAAAATATACTTCTATCAATCCATCTCACTCTTTCTCTCACTCTCTATTTATTGGCAAGCGTCTGTCATTACCGACAATGCTATAGAGTTTAATCCATGACATCTTATGACAAACGATGGCATACTAGGCCTGGACGCCGTGTGACTAGCGGTGGTGCGTCTCCTGCCTATGTTGCACATCCCGTAAGAGTGGCACGATCACACGAGATGACACCGAGACTACATGTGTATGAAAGTTATCAAACCGAAGAAGCTACTTAATTGCTTGAAATCTTAAAGGTGAAAATCTCTAAAAATGAGAAATACCTACTAAGTATGTAGATCTCTACCATTATTAACAGCTTGTTAAAGGAAATCCTAGTAATGTTCTCTATTTGAATATAGACTTTATTTTCTACTACATAGAAACTTTTTGGACATCCTGTAATGTCAGATAGTTATCTTCAGACATGTCTGATATCGATAAGAAAATCTATTTAGGTATAAAACTGATCATCCGGCAAAACTCAAGACCAAGCACAAATCACTGTTATCTTTTTCTTTTCCTTTATCAAATAGTTCCACTATTCATCGACATTGCTTGTATTGCGTTTTTTTACTACTCTTATTTAACACTTTCTAAGCGTTTTCGATTAAATTTAAGTCAGGACTCTTACTAGGCCAATCCATTACGGTTACGTTTTCCTCTATAAATGATTCACGCTTTTTACAATGTGTCATAGAACTGAGATATCATATTTACTTGGTGAGCACCAACACAAGTTTGGCACAAGGCCATTTTTTACGTGCTCTTACCTGGGCTTTTTACATTCGGTGTAACCCTTCACCTAGATGAGCTGCTCTTCCGAGTTAACGAGCCCCATCTCCCTGAGGATGCTCAAGTTAAAGTAATAGTTTTAACTGGGATTTGAACTCGCGTAATACCATTCCAGAGCCCGGGCTTTTACCAATGCTCCATCGTCGCTGCCCGTAGAACTGAGATATGCTTGTAGGTTAATATCACAACCTTACGAAGGGAAGAAAGCAAATTTCTCCTTTAAAATGGCCAACTAGGAATAATAATGATATTTTGACTCTGAAAATCATTAGTTTCATAAAATATCACTAGCCATTCTAGTATTGGATAGAGCTCAAGTTTATTATATCACTATACACCATTATATAAATATACAACTCCAACATTCGTAAAAACAAAACAAGAGATTTTGAAACCTTTTTTTAATTTTTGTTGTAATTCCAAATATTATGATAAATTTATAGAAATTAGGTTTTGGTTTATATATATATTCATTTAACCAGCATATCAACTCTCATTAGGTCATTCAACGTTGAAAACTGTTTAAATCACTCTACTTTTTACTTGTTTTACAGTTTTTGCTTTTTTATGCTTTGTTTTTGATCTTTGGTTTGTTTGCTTTTTTGAAGGTGGATGTATGTCTTTAATTATTTTGGTAAGAGAAATAAGGTTATTTGGTAAATTTTATTTATTTTTTATTTTTTTTTTTTGTGAGGGCTTGGTTTAATATTCTCAGGTATAGTTCAGTCTCTTTAAGAAATGAGAAAATGTTGTTTTTGTAGTTTTAAATACGTCTTTCATATTAGGTGGAGTAGAAATAAGGGTTAATTAGAATAGGGAAAATATTGATACAATCAAGTATTACTTCCGAACTCAAATGATATATTTTCCAAGAAGTATAAAAAAAAACTCAATCAAAATAACACAACGTAATTAAATAAATAGTCATAAAAAAGGAAGAATTTTATACCATTTTGGCTGGAATGGAATGAAGCCTAACGTTCTTGATTGATTCTTTCTAATGTTTCTACCTGATCGTAGCATCGGTTCGCATGTACCTGTTACAGGAGGTCATGAATTTAATTACAGGTTACATATATAAGCAATTAGGGAAATGTTCTGTAATATCTAAAAAAGTGAAATTACGTTTACATTCCCGAACTACAGTAATGTTAAAGCAAAATTGTCTTATTCACATACGTATAATAATAATAATAATAATAATAATAATAATCATTATAATAATAATTATAATAATAATAATAATCATTATAATAATAATAATAATGGTAGTTGCGCGAAGTGCATGAGACTGAGTGAAAATAAGAGGTGAAAAACATGCTGAAAATCAGAGCAGAGTTGTAGTCACTTTGACTCCAGCATAAACCACTGGTTCCTGGGTGCGAAAGCGCCTGGTGATTGGTGTGAGCTCCAATAATATTACAATTATAATATAACAATTTCTATATATTAATACGATAAAAACTTCGTTCGTTAACATGACGCCATTCCCTAACAAACTTTCGATTGGTTGATAAGCATATTCAAGACAAATTTGGAGAGAAAAAAAAGAAGAATGTAATTTTATTGTTATATTACATTTCAAAAGTTTTTTTTTCAAATTAGCAGTCTGATCTGAATTAATGGGACACCGATTTTTATATTGAATGAAATTCTCGTTGTTCGTTTATATGAGGAAAAGGTTCATGCTTATGTGAGGTCTAAGTTATTAACCATCGTGGAATTTACACGGGTTCTGCTAGTAATATAAAAATAATATATGAATAGTTAAAATTGCGATTTATATTTTATTCATTAACAAACAAGAGGAAAACACTTACAATTTGTCAGTATTATACAAAGGTTTTGATTATTTGAATCTTTCCTATTTCAGACATATAATTATGTATTCTGTGTATAACCTTAAAAATATGCGAGTATCTTATTGTGTCTGGGTTTAAACTAAGAAACTATCCTTTAGTTGTCTATTTGCAACTATTTTAAAATGTTTGTATGTAAATAATAAATGCATTTTAATGAGGTGGAAAATAAGAATGAAATGTAGAATTAATTCAGAGAAAATAGATTAAAAGAAATAATTTATTCAAGACTTTAAAATGCAATGCTAATTCAGCAAAGATGTAGAAGCCTCGGAGTTAAAATAAATCGAATCTCAAACATGATACTCTAAGGCACATGTCAATGAAGTCTATCTTTATACATATTTGCAATTGTTTTCAATAGAAATTCATAAGTTGGAAATATTTATCTGATATTATTTGATGTTTTGGGGATTTTTTTTTTTATTTGTTTTGGTCTGTCGTGCATATCACCCATTCTTTGAGCTTAACCTCTTCCGATCTAGTAAAGGACTGGAGGATAGAGAAACTCGTTTCCTGGCAATATATGAATACAAAAATATATACAGCAAAGAGCGATTTGTTGTTTGACGTCAATTTCAGATGTTGGTCTCGCAAATGAATAAAATTTTATACGTTATTGATACATAGGCATTATGCTCATCTTTCAAGTTTTTCTCTTGTATTCATTTATTTGCATTATTACATCCCGGTGAACACATTGAAATTTCTCAGTGTGTGTGTTTGCGTGAAAAGAAGGAGGATAAGAAAGAGCTAGTGCCTCTTGGTGTGGAAATAAGTTCTGAAAGACAATAGAAATGAACTGTGGCAAGGGAGAAGAAACAACAGTAAAGAGACGAATAAACAACGTATGTAGAAATAGAGATAAAATAGATATAGAGCGAATGGTGTGAAGAGAATAGAAAGAGGAGAATAAAATTAAAGAGGAAAAGAGAAAAAGAACTTTGAAATTGTTAAAGGAGAGAAAAGAAAGAGATGAAAGATTGGAAATTAGAAGAAAAAAAATGAACGTGAGAGAGACACAAAGAGAGATAGAAAAAGAAGAATAAAAAAGAAAGATTTGAAAGCACACATAAGCATGCATTTACAATATTTATGAACCGAGGCAATCAAATCTCTTAAATGTTTTGTGACTATTTCAGCACAAACGAACAATAGATTTGAAAACATTCTGTTTTATTTTTATTTTATTTTTATTCAGATCAACGTTGAATGTTGTTTATATGAAAGGAAAACAGAACAGAAGAATTGTATACAAATATCGCAAAATAGTCTTTAAAAATTATGTTGATTAGATTTGTGTGCCATTGTTTGGAAATTTTCGTAGAACTATAATGGACATCAACATCTAAATATGGTGGAAAAATCTATCATGTGATGTAGCGGCCGTGTTATGTAAGTGAGTGAGTTATTATATGTTGGCTTTTGGAATAGTATTATGCAAGTTGATTTGAGTGCAGCTGAGTGTATGAGCCAGCTAAATAAATGCACTAATTGTAATACACACTTTTGTTTCGTAGTTGGTTTGGTTTGTTTTATACGGCACATCAACCATTTGTGGGCGATTTGTTATAAATACATTAGTTGTGGTCTAATACAAATTTAAGTTTAAAAGTGTTATGGCATATCAACTGTTTAGGTAATTCAATGCTAAGAAAAATTATTTCTGAAATACATTCTTTTTTATTCACACGTAGATTTTTGAATAACACCATATGCACTATTTAATCCATAGCTGGAGAAAATGTGGGGATTCTAACCAAAACCAATATTATAAATGGAAGAAAAATCCTGTTTAAACTGCAACGTTCACATTCTTAAATACCCTTATTCCCCCCTCATGTAAATAATAGTGCAATTACTGGTCTTTTAACAATCCATTAAAAAATGTAATCAATTCATGGAACATTTTAAACGTTTACGAAGCCGATGCATTTGATGTGAGCAAAATTAATAGATGGGTTCGTCTATTTCAGCGAGGTGATGGCGATAGATAAGTGAGTGACAAAGCACTCTATTGGCACATAAATGTTTGATCCGATTCATTGCTGGCAAAATTGAATTGAGAATAGTAGTAACTGTGTAGAAAAATAAATACTGGGGCAAAAAAGGTCGCTCGTTCAAATAATCACACTCCCTTCTTAAATCTTCAAGTTTTAAATATAAATCTTAAAAATAGGTGGCATTAATTTTGGGATGACCTTCGTGGTGTGTGTTTTGTGCGGTGGTATTTGTAGGTGTGTTTGCGAGAGAGGGAGGGAGAAAAAGAGGGAGAGTGGGAGAAAGAGAGAGAGAGAAGAGAGGACTAGTGAGTTATATAAGTGTGTAAGTGTTTGTGTAAGATAAAGAGTGTGGGTGTTTAATGCAGGCGTGAGCAAATGAGAGTATTTGTAACGTGTGTGTTTAATTACTTTATTTTCTTTAAGGCATATCAACCTTTGGAGGTCATTTAAAGCCGAGAACAATCATTTTTCGATGCATCTTGTTTTGGCCAAAATATTTACACCAACTAATCCATAGCTAGAGGCAATGTGGGTATTCATACCTCTCCCAAGGGTATCAGTCCAAATATAAACGCTAATGTAACGGCATCGATTCGAACTCGCGTGTTACGATTCCGAAATTCCACTGTCTATCCACTATCCCAAGTGGACTTCCACCCCATATGTGTGTGCGAGAAAGTGTAGTACATTTCCAGTATTTTCTTTAAGATCAGCTGTGATACCGCAAATAATTAAAACCTTTGTATTGCTAAAAATTGTATTGTCTAAATAGTTTATAATTAAAGAAAATGCTGTTTATTAGAGTTATTTAAACTTCTTTATACCTATAGTACACTGTAACTTTTTAACACTCTATGTAAATGAATGTCTGAAATATCTTCTGATATGACTTTGTGTTTCTCTTTGCCACTTTCATAGATATTTTATATATGTAATGTCTTCGTATTTATATGCATCTATGGAAGGAGGTAAAATCGGTACTTATCCTAGACAAGTCTAGATATTGGTTTGCTTGATCTCCCTACATAAACTGCGCACTCCCTATGCACCATCAGAGAATCGATTCTTACTAATTATTGATTTGATCTGCTGGTTTACTTTTTTTATGAAAATAAATCAATTCACATGAAACAAACACAAAAGAGAAGTTATTTTGTTTTTGCAAATACATTTTTTCCTCAAGTTCCTTTGCTTACGTTTAGTGCCGTGACTTCAATCAAGCCGGTCGGGAAAAAGAGAGCAAAACCAAGTCAAGCAATAGAATCAGCGAAAGTTTTATCACAAAGAAAACAGAGAAGTGTCTATTTATTCATAGAACAATATAAACGAGTCACGAATAAATCCACTTCCCCTTTTTCGAAATTGGTGTATGGTCGGACCATTTGCCGGCTGCAGTTACCAATTCTCCATTGTAGTTTTAGAGCTATTTTCCACCGCTGAATTAAGGTTGATAAGGGTCATTATCTTACGTCTACCTTTTGTATCCTCCTTTTCAAGCGTGGCACAATAATTTGAGATAGCCGAAATGAGTGCGGTAGAGTGTGAGAGTCAGCTAAATAAATGCGCTGATTGAAATACACACTTTTGTCTCGTGGTCTATCAATCGCTTATGCCGGCTTTATATCTTTCTTTTTTTCCTTCCGAATCTCAAATTAGCAGCAAACAATAAATGGCGCATAAAGATTACCATTTCAAACGAACAGAACAATATCAGCGTACAAGAATTTCTCGATATTTACTGAAAACACTCCCAAATCGGATTTAGCTCGTTTGAGAAATTATATACGCAAGACTGGGCAACGACGTTGGAGCATTGGTAAAAGCCCAGGCTCTGGAATCATATAATGTGAGTTCAAATCCCAGTCAAAACAATTGCATTTACCTTTAGTTATAACCGGTCCTAATTTATGAGTATATAAATTTATGTTGCATTATTAGCGTGCACAAGACTACGTACATGAAATGCATTTAATGCATTTTTGTATCTAAGTCAATCAATTCCATAAGTGTGGTTTCCCCATATCTTATTCGAAACTTTTATCAGCAAAATACAGTAATTGGGGATGTCCACTTGGGACAGTCGAATTTCAACATTTTTCAACAGAAATGTCAAGGTAATACTTGGTGCTGCTCTTCTTTAGCTCCCATAATTAGAGATAGGGCACACTAATTTTGAGTTCAAAACTATTTTGGGAGCCACCAGCATGTTGCTAGTCAACTTCTTTGTAAATGTGAATCAGATCACTGCTCTCTATCCCACCATTCAACCAATGTTAATGAAATTTGGCAGGATAGTGGGTCCCTAACATATGAAACACTTTATTTCACTTAATTGCATTGCGTTAATTTAACCTTCCAAAATAACACTGTTTAAAGCAATGGGATGGATCATTAAGGATCGACAGCGCAAAACGCAGGCACCTTTGCTAGTCTTCTTATAAAATGGGACTTTACCCTATCAGATGTTACTAACTTTCAGGTTTTTAAAATTTTTAAAAAATATTTTTAATCTCAGTTTTGTAATGGTCTCTGTATAGAAACAGTTGCTATCTTGCTGTTGATGCACAAAAGAAAGTCTGTTTTTGTTTTACTGTATATCAACTTTTAGGTCATTTAATGCCGATAACATCTATGTATGCGCAAGTGTGTCTTTTTAATAACAAAAAGTCTGCTATCTAGCCCAATGTGTAGATTCAAACCTTTCCCAAGGGTATTATTCTAATTATGATCGCAAATGGAAGGACTGCGATTCGAACTCGCTTACAACGATTTTGAAGTTCTATTGCATTCCCACTAGGCCAAATCGACTTCCCATCAAAAGAAAGTGGTCTGCGCATTCGATATTCTATCATTTTTTCTGGGAAACAGCCAAAACACTTCGTATAAGACCAAGTTTTTCTAACTTGGAATGACATTTCTTTAAATTATTGTGTTATTGATTAGAATTTTACCTTAGTCCGTTAATCAGATGTTATCTTAAACAAAATAAAAAACAAAAAAAAACGATGTTTACTTATACACAAATAAACTTTTAAATTTTTTACAAGGTCTTAGTTTTGTTTACATCGTAAATAATTGTTGCTTTTTTTTTAGTTTTGTTTACCTCGTAAATAATAGTTTTTATCCAAAACTCGTAGGTTTAAAAAATTGAAGAAAAAAAAAGTCTATATTTATAGTTGTTTAGATGCATTGAGTCAGTGAAAAGAAGCGGAATAATGTTTGGCTGAATATATTATTCTATAAATTCACAATATATTGTCTAAAATTCCCTAACCTAAACATGTGGTCAACGATGTTTGTGCACGGTAATCAGTTTTATACCTAAACATTTTCACATCAATAGCACCCATATGTATTAATATAAGTCTCTGAAAATTGCAGAGTGACCGAGAAGTTATTATGCTGTAGAAAATAATGTCTAAATTCTAATCGAAGACATTTCCACGGCTTCCTTTAAATAAGCTCTTATATTGTAAATAAATAAAGCCTTTTTATTGGTAATGAGTGAGTATATACAACGTAAGATGTGCTAGGACACTTAGTAAGGGATATTATTCTCTGAGATTATTGGTTGTTTCGGGTCTTTCAACATCAGACACAGTTGTATTGTCTAAATGTTTTCTCGTAAAATTTAGTGTTTCTTAATTTATTCAAATTTCCATATACCTAGAAAGCCAATTTTTTTTGTCTCCAGATGAGTTCGGGGTCGATGTAGGAGCGGATATGAGGAGTATAAACCCGAATTCTGCGATTAAGACAGTAACACTGAGAACAACCACCCATGCGTTTCTAATGTATCCATGCATAAAGCACAAATCAACTTGTTTATTTTTACGTGCTTCTAATTTAAGGGAGAAAGTTTGCCTATTTTATAAGCTAACCAGTATTAGTGTATTTTCGCACACCCGGGTGTTCATTTACAGTTTGAACTAACTACCACCATATATGGCACCCATGAGTGTTAATTTCGCTTTGGAAACATTTTCCAAGCGATCGAGCAACAGGCGTTTAACCTATACAAAAACGCTAAATAGCCAACATAAATTTATATCCATAATCAATCAGTGAGCTATTGAGGATATTTTAATAAATATGATATGCGAGATAAGGCACAACCTTGATAAATTTTAGAATATAAATTATTAAATTAGCACTAAGGTGATATCACATCAAATGTCAAATAATAAAATATTTATATATGGCGAGTAGGTGATCATTATGATTATTCCAAATTATATAAAAAAAAACATTTTAAATATCTTTTATGAAAATTGAAATAGAATCTATAACTAAACAGAATAACAGTAATATTTCAAGTATTTAAAATATGAAAATATTTTCTTTAGGAACGCCATGTTTGCATCAAATGGGATAAGGACAAATAGACTAAGATGCTAAATACAGTTTCAAGTAAGATCCTCTATTTCCTATAAAAAGATAGGATCCTCTATTTCCTATAAAAGATAGGATCCGGATAGGATCCTCTATTTCCTATAAAAGATAGGATCCGGATACGTTATGTTAATAGTGTCGATAAAAAGCATGTGTTAAAAATAATTAAAATCTAACCAGGAAACTCACACATATTAATTAAAATCACGGAAATAAGTTCCAATATTATATCTTTGGTTGTCCCAAAAATTCGAAGAAGTTGTCAAATTTTTTCGATTTAAAGCCGGCTGAATGAGACTTTCATCAGACCCAAAATCTTGCAGATGGATGGCAGAATGTCTTGGAAAATTTAAAGCCACAAAGAAAGCAGAACATCAAGATATAGGCTAAAGCTGTATCATTAACAAAGGAACATTGCAGAAAGTGATAAGGACAGCTTGATTGTCCAACCGAGCGAGAACTAAGGTAACCTTCGGATCTAGACCTGGTTGGGATCGTCAAGTCTTCGCATAGTTATAAACGGTGTCCATTCGAAGAGTTGTTCCGTACTCACAGTTTCTTAATTGTTCTATGGTTTAATCTGGGTTATAAATTTTATTTGATATGTTTATACTATTTAACATTGATTATTGTGACAGGAAAAATAGATTTGATCCGGTAAGCAGTTTAATCAATAAAAAAGAAAGAAATTGAAAATTATTTTGACAAAAATAACAATTTGACACGTATTCAATATCTGATAGTTTTCGATTCTATGCCAATGATAGATACAAAACAAATAGAATTTATGAATTGGTATGTATAATACATTTTTCTGAAGGAGAGATATACGTCAATATATCATTCATGAATTTATTAAAGATAGTAAAATGAAAATAGCTTTTCATATTTACTAATATTTGTAAAAAAATTGCTAATACATTTCCTGATTTTTAATTTTTAAATTGATTTTTAATTCTAAATTAACTTGTTTGTGTTTTACGACATATCAACATTTTCATTTCATTTAATGCCAAGAACAATCATTGTATACACACGTGGTTATTTTTTTAATAACATGATGTTCGCTATTAAACCCATAGTTGGAGGGAATGTAGGGGTTTCATAACTTTCCCAAGGGTATTAGTTCAATTATAAACACAAATGAAAAGACTGGGATTCGAACTAGCAGACTACGATTCCGAAGGTCGACTAGTCCACATGGACTTCCCTTTGTAGACTAGGAGAATAGCAAGATCTGTTTAAAAAAAACTACACATAAATTTCCTGATTTGTTAAGTTTTAAATTGAAATTTAATTGTAAATAATTTTGTAGATAAAGCATTAATCTGGCTGTAAAGGTGAAAATATCTGAATTGAATGACGCGTCTAAGCACTTATGTATTATTAGAAACACTCTTCTAACCTTTTTTATAGGTTGAATATGAAAACGCCCCAATGCTGTCATTCAAGTGTTGTCTACAACAAACTTGCCAGTATTTATTTCAGTATGCGTCACTTTATTTCCTTTTTTCGTCGGCCATCATCTCAAAATAGAAATTACCTTGGTTTAACAAAACTATCTGAAATGATTCCGCTAATGCAACGTTGCCTTATGTGTCGAGTAGTTTGAAAGCCCAACGATTTATTTTGAATTGTTAACAATTTAAATTTCTTTACAGACAAGATTTTCAGGACTGCAAAATAACAAAACTAATGTTTATTAACCGAGAATTAAAACAAGAGAAATTATTGTTTCTTTTAGTTGCGTTTTAGGGCATATCAACCTTTTTATGTTACTTGATGCCTCAAACAATCGTTTGTGATAAACCTTCACTTTATTCACACATATTTTAATAACACAAGATGCACTGTTTAATCCATAGTTGGAGGGAATATGTGGACTCATACCTTTACCAAGGGTATTATTCCAATAATGGACTCAAACGGAACGACTGAGATTAAAACTCACATGTTACGATTCTGGTGTCCAACTGCCTATCCTCTGTCCCAAGTGGACATACACGTGGAATTGCAGAATGTAGAACTCAGAATTTTGTTAGCACTTAAAATACAAAGAAAAATTTATGATTTTATTCTTATGGTTATTCATAGATAATATTCTTGTTTTAGAACTATAGGAAAGTATTTTCTAATATGACACAAATTTATAACAGAAAAGTTGTTTAATTTTTTCTTGTGTAGTTTCATTAAGTTGAAAGCGTATTTATAATTGTTTAAACATGGCTGCAAACATTAGTGGCCAGTCAAGTAATGCTCATATTGTTTGGGTTTTCCTTAAATCTAAAAAACAAAAACTGTTATCAAGCCACCGTGAATACTACAGACTTTCACGTATTTACTGAGCCCAAATGATCACCAATTTTAGGCGGGAATACAAATTTTCATGCTGTTTCATAGAGACGTTTTTTTTAAAAAATCACCAACAGAATCTCAGAGTTGAGTGCCGGAATGATTACAGCAGGGTTACTGGT
>JAUZSX010023300.1:0-21320 GCA_034780655.1 Idiosepius hallami
TGTGTCTGTCTGTGTTTTATTTAATGTGTGTGTGTGTCTGTCTGTGTTTTATTTAATGTGTGTGTGTGTCTGTCTGTGTTTTATTTAATGTGTGTGTGTGTCTGTCTGTCTGTGTTTTATTTAATGTGTGCGTGTGTCTGTCTGTCTGTGTTTTACTTAATGTGTGTGTGTGTCTGTCTGTGTTTTACTTAATGTGTGTGTGTGTCTGTGTGTGTTTTTTAATGCGTGTGTGTCTGTGTTTTATCTAATACGTGTGTGCCTGTCTGTCTTTATCATAATGTGTGTGTGTGTGTCTGTCTGTGTATCATCTAATGTGTGTGTGTGTATGTATCTGTGTTTTATCTAGTGTGTGTGTGTGTCTCTGTCTGTATCATCTAGTATGTGTGTGTGTGTCTCTCTGTGTGTATATGTACGTATGTGTCTGTCTGTCTATTTGTCTGATCTATTTCTTTTCTCAAGTGCTGTTGGCCCTGAGCTTGTCCAATCAGATTTAAGATGAGATTTTCTGCAGGCTGAATGAAGTTATTAAATACACTGCACCATTTAACTCTTCTTCCTTTTTTTTTTCATTTTCTTTTTTTAGGGGGTTGGTGGGTGGGTTGGAAGTGTGTTTTTTTTTTCTTCTTTTTCTTGAATTATAGCAAGTATTTCCTGTCCGATCACTGAAGTTAAGCAACATTGAGTCTGGTTAATAGTTAAATGGGTGACTATTTAAGAATACCAGGTACTACATCGATACGGTCAAGTCACGTTTGGGACACTGGTTCCATCAGATCACTGAAGTTAAGCAATGTCGAGCCTGGTCAATAGTTAAATGGGTAACCATTTAAGAATACTAGGTACTGTATCGATACGGTCAAGTCGTGTTGGAGACACTGGTTCCTGTCTGATCACCGAAGTTAAGCAACATCGGGTCTGGTTAGTAGTTAAATGGGTGATCATTTAAGAATATTAGGTACTGTACCAGGGAAAGTAACGAACCTGCATGCGGTGCCCCTGCTACTCCTTTCAAGGAAACCAATTGTTGTATCACGCACATCACTGTGCATTGTTTGTGGTCATGAAGGTTTATGTCCGTGACGTGTGAAGAATATGCTTTATTGCTGTCGTATGTGTTTTAGATATTTACTTGAACACTGAGGTGTTTTCTGGTTTCGTGCCTTTAATCTCGTTCCTTGTCATGTCATTCAAAAAAAAGTATGAAGTCTTTTTCATTCACTTATATTATATTTACTTGGTGAGCACTAACCCAAGTTTGGCACAAGGCCATTTTTACGTGATCTTACCCGGGCTTTTTACATTCGGTGTTACCCTTCACCTAGATGAGCTGTCTCCCGAGCTACCGAGCCCCATCCGCCCGAGGCTGCTAAAGTGAAAGTAATGGTTTTTGACTGGGATTTGAACACGCGTAATACGATTCCAGAACACGAGATTTTACTCATGCTCCACCATCGCTGTATTTGTCTAATTATGAACTCAAATGGACCGACAAGGATTTGAACTCGCGTGCTACGATTCCGAAGTCTGACTGCCTATCCACTGGGCCAAACGGACTTCCCTCTAGAATTTTGCTTTTGAGATCTCAATTCCACCTTTCAACGAAGCGATGAATGCCAGTTTTCGAAAATTTCTTGCAGCCCTGAAACAAAACATGCATTCAACATAATTCTAATCTCATCTACTGACGCTAACCACTCCTACTGTCCTCTAATCCTCGACATAATCAGATGGCACAAGGTCAGCAGAATTTAGTGAATTAATCATTATTTCAAAGCTGTACGCTAACGGCAGATTTTTGCTCAGTTGAGCTAAATATTGACCGGTGTTACATTCATGAAAGAGTTTGAACCATCTTTTTAGTGACCTTTTGGAATGTTGCCCCCGTCCTTCCATTGCTCACATATGACATTTCTAAAACTTCCGGTTATGTTAAATGACATTCTAGAAAAGGATGCTGTATTCTCGAATGAACATTTTATAAACAGGCGTTTTAAAAATATATCTGAAAACTGATCATTGCCTTTTTTCCCTATCCTGTGTGTGGCAAAACCTCCTCTTCGGGGAGCTTGCTTCTGGCACGAGGACTATAGGATGTACAGTCCTCTGATACAAGTATGTATGTATTAAATTAATTATGGTCTATTCAGGCCGTATTTTCTTACCTCTGTTATAATTTGAGCGTATGGTGATAAGACTCATTTAAGATGAAATAAAGGGAATCATTTACCGATGCTTTAGTGTAATTACTTTATGTATCCATTGTCTTAGCCCGAGATAATTCTTTTTCCAGTCCTTTCTTTTAGCTTGTTCTGTCAAAAACTGTTTTTGTTGACGAACGCCTAAAACGTCGTTTTCTTTGTAACGCTATTAATATTTTAATTTTAATTTTAAATAATATTTTGAATCGAGGCGTTTGATCATTCAAATATATCATATCAAAATATTACAAGAGGAAGGCCACGAAACGGTGCACGTTCTCTCCTGATCACCCCAAAGAGTAATATATAGTTGATTATTTGAACTTTTACGATTTGGATTGCTCGAAGACCCTCATAGATAAATAGTATATGCCGATAAGATGAAATTTGAAAAGCTACCTTTTTGGTAAGTTTGAATTACTTTTGCAGTGATTTCCTTCTTCTGTTATAAGAATAATTAAAATTATTTTCTGTATATCTACTCATTAGAATTATCACTAGAGTCATTTATTGATTTTTTTTTATAACAGATATAACTATGATAATTATTCAATTTCTGTATACCTATTCCTAGAATTATTACTAGTGTAATAATTACCAGTGTTTATATTATTAATGTTATTATTATTATTATTATTATTATTATTATTATTATTCAATTTCCGTATTCATAGAATTATTACTAGCGTAATGTTATTATCATTAATGTCTATATTATTAATGTTATAATTACATTAATTATGTAATTAGGATAATTATTCAATTTCTGTATATCTATTCATAGAATTATTACTAGTGTAATTATCATTAGTGTTTATATCATTAAATTAAGAGCCTGTTCAGTCCCAGATGAGTGACCTCTTAACAATATCAGGTACTGTACCAGGATGGTCAGCAGTTCATGGCAGGCTTGATCAGCTGAATACATTAAGCCTTCAAACTGAAAAACCTTTGCTTTCCTTGAACCCTCTCTCGTAGTGGCTGACAATGCGAGCTAATAAAAAGGGCCTCAATTAGACTTACGGCCTAAGGTGAGGACTGGAAGTCCCAGGATAGTCTGAGATGGTAAAAAACTCAATAACAACAGGCAGATTAATCTCAGTCCAATTGGGCGAGGAGAGGTAGGTCTTCCTACTCAACAAAAACAACATTTATCACTCATGACAACGTATGTCGAAAGTACAAAACAGCCCCCCCCTCACAACAGCTGACCATGTGAGCTAAAAAAAGGCCTCAATTCGAGTTACCCCCTTAGTTGAGTACTTGGAGTCTCAGTTTAGTCTGAGATTGCAAAAAACTCTTTAACAAGAATACTGGCCTTCCTGCTCAGCAACCTCCAGCTATGGGTTAAATAGCGCCGTCAGATATTTAAAAAAAAAATGCCAGGTTGCAATCTGGCACAGGATAGTCTTTCTTTGATGAGGATGAATTGAGTCTCTCTAAGCCTTGGTTGGCAATCAATACACATAGTGATGGTGTCACAATAAAAATACTATGATATAGGGACTGGCGACCATGTCATTATTAACCATTTAAAACTGTTATGGAGTGAAATCCATAAATGTGACTGCGGTCAACTGATGATGATGATGATGATAATGCTCAACAATATCAACACCACCACCAAGTACGTCAAGTCGCGTTGGACACACCGGTTCCCGCTAGATCACTGAAGTTAAGCAACGTAGAACCTGTTCAGTACTAAGTTGGGTGACCACTTAGGAATATCAGGTACCGTATGAAACTGGTCGGCATTTGGTGAAATGATCAGTCGAATGCATTGCGCATCAGGAGAAGATCCTTTCCTAAGATTATTAAACCTGCGCAATACACACAAGACGGAAGGCCTAAGCACCAGCCCCACTCAAAGGCTCTTTGGTAGGAGGACAAGGTCCACAATGCCAAAAGTTGAAGTAAGACTTAAACCCCTCTACCCCCACTCAAAGGATGGAGAAAACAGGAGAGAAGGCCCAGACACCCTGAAATAGATAAAGAACTGATAGGCCTCAAAGCTGGTGATAATATGCGAGTCCAACCATCTGACCCAAACAGAAGAGAGTGGAGGGAATTGCTTATTTATTTATTTTTTTTCATTTCTGTCGGAATTTATTTTATCCGTGTTTTTTTTTTTTTTACTTTTTTAAGTAAAAAAATAACCCTAACCCCTAACTCTAAACCCTAATCCTAAACCCTATTTTTGAAGTAAAATAAATACTACCCGAGTGACTTGCCCTTTATTTACTTTCAACAAATCAAATTGTACTTAAGCGAGAAGGAAAAATGGCAGCTGTAATGTTTTTCATTATCGAAAATTATATTAAAAAAAAAATCCGGATTCATTTACGCTTTTGAGAGTTAATATTTTTACAAAACCCTCTATTTATTGAAAATTAAATCGTTTTCCAAAATGCCCCTTGTTAAAATATTTTCTGAGGTAAGGGACGCTAAAATAAGATTCTACCAAGAAAAGGTTAGTTACTTTTTGTTTAACCTAATTAAAATCTATTAAAACCCATATTTTTTCTAAGTCCCTGACCAAAAAAATATTCCGGACAAATTTCTCAAATTGCTTGTTCTGATTAAGGGCCCTAACTTTCTTTTGTCCAAGTAAGAATTACGATGATATGGCCTACAATTTTATGCAAAAATATTTTAATATAATTAAACAATATAATAAATTCAATTCTTTTGTTTTAGAGACGGAAGAAAAATTAGGCTTTTTGAGGGCAGGACGCCACATTGTAATCATAGCTGTTAAGCTGTTTTGTAATTATGAAGGGAAGGACCAGAGACCATACGTATCTAAAAATATTGGCAGTATATTATCGTAGTCCGGACCAACATTCCAATATGGTGGATAATGTTAGAAGGGAAAATTTTCGACTACACCGTTGTTTGTTATATCAATCTTTCAATTTTTCCCTATATGTACCTAATAAAGGTCAAGTAAAAATGCATTTTCCTATTATTTTTGCATCAACCAAATTTTTTTGGTATTATATTTATCATTGTTAATTTGATTTTTTTTTTTTATGGAAAAGGTATCAAAACTTCTATCATTATTGGATCAACTAAAATATTTTTTCTTTTCTTTTCAGAGCTTACAGCATTTACCAATAAATCAAAATTAACTGTGAAGATAAGGAATTATGTTCGCTTTCTATTCTGGTACTTTGAAGAGTTAAAAGAAAACTATTCAAATGGAATTATATTAATGGCAAGTGTGACATTTTATATTTGTGAATCACAGATTCTCTGTGGGTAGAACAATGTGGAGACAATTTTAGTTACAAATATGAAAACCATGGAAAATAAAACTACAAATTTTCAAGAAAACTGATATTTTTGCCTAACTTAATCAAAGACAATTTATTTATTACCACATTCATCCATAAATAAGCAAAACTGCAATTTTTTATGTACAATTAAAATCATAAATTAATATAAAAAAGAAAAAAGTTCCTTGTATGATGTAAGTAATTCTTTTTTACCAGAAAAGGATTATATACTGAATTATAAGCAAACAAGAATAGGAAGATAAACTCTGTTTCTGTGGTTTATATGCAAATTCATTTCCGTTTAAATATTCTTTAAAAATGCATAAACGTACTCACACTGGAGACAAACCCTATTCCTGTAAAATTTGTAACTCTTCGTTTTCTCGGAGTGGACTTTTATCCCGTCACATACGTATCCACACCGGCGAGAAACCCTATTCTTGTGAATTATGTGGCTCTTCATTTTCTCAAAGCGGAACTTTATCTCGGCACAGACGTACCCATACTGGAGAGAAACCCTACCACTGTCAAATATGTGACACTTCATTTTCTGAAAGTAGTAGTTTATCCAATCACATACGTACCCACACTGGGGAGAAACCCTTCTCCTGCCAAATTTGTGGCTCTTCATTTTCACGGAGTGGTTATTTATCAAGTCACAATCGTATTCATACGGGAGAGAAGCCCTATTCATGTGAAATTTGTGGCTCTTCATTTTCTGAAAGTAGTACTTTATCTAAGCACATGCGTACCCATACAAGTGAAAAACCCTATTCCTGTGAACTATGTGGTGCTTCATTTTCTCAGAGTGGACATTTATCAAGTCACAAACGTACTCATACTGTAGATAAACCCTATTAATTTTAAATTTCTGACACTTCATCTTCTGAGAGTTGATATTTTATAGTCAAAAACGTTCCAATACTTGAGAAAAACCCTATTCCTGTAAAATTTGTCTATCTCAATTTCTTAGGATGAGTCAACACCACCATATCTATTAAAAGACGATACGAGATTAATAGTGAAGAATACAGAAACAAAGGAACCAGCAAATATATCGAACAATAAGTTGCCTGAACACAACTTACAACTTTTCACTTGATTTGTAGTTAATAAGATTTACGACCGACTATCAACCAGAGTATATCTAGAGGAAAAACGAACAAGAAGCAAGAGAAAGTGCCTTGACACCAAAGATCAATTGATCATAAAACATAGCCATACAGGAGAGAAACTCTATTCCTGTGAAATTTGTTAGTCATTTCTTTTCTGAAAATGGAACTTTATTAAGGTACAAGTGTACTCATATTGGCAAGTAACCCTATTTGTGTGAAATATGTGGTTTTTCATTTTCTGAGAGTAAACATCAAAACACAAATGTATCCATACTGGAGAGAAACTTTATTCCTGTGAGATATTTTGCTCTTCATTTTCTCAGAATGATCATCACAAACGTACCCATAGGAATCAAAATTGCAAAAAGCCCAACCTTGGACTGGTGCACAAAATAAGGTCTTGTTATATTGCTACAATTATTTAAAGTTTGAAAAGTAAAGAAAAACCTCAAATAAAATCCAAATCAAAATAATTAGAAATTCTGACCTGCCAAAGAAAAGAACCCTAATTATCTGATTATGTGGAAATTAATTTCTTCAAAATATTTTTAGTGCACACTCACAAAGCATGGACCATTTTCGAGTAAAATATGAGATTTAATTTCTCTAAATGGTCAGTTGTTCAGGGCCAAAATCATCAATACAGAAAGAAACACCAAATCTCTATCCTGTTAGAAATATTTATCAAAAATATTTGCATATAATTTTTTTACTCTAGTTTCTTGGGTCTAAAGACATTAAAAACAATATTAAAATATCTTATCCACTTGCTCATTTTTTTTCCAAGTGTAGAAAAAGAACTTAGGGTTTCAAATTAAATCCTTAAGCCCTACCTAAACAAAGGACAAGGAACTGAAATGACTAGAAAGAAAAATTTCAACAAGTCAAGAATCAATGAATGGTATTGCTTTACAGTCAAAAATATATTAAACTACTTGGAGCTCCAACAACCTTGTATTTAAGAAAGAAAATAACCAAAATCCTTAAGTAATTATTTCACCAGTGTTTAAGCTTTTTGGTTCTCAAGGGAACAGAACTGCAATGGCGGACTCCATACTCCTTTTCCAGGAGTGCCTCAGGCAACCAACTCTGCACTTACCTTGCGGATTCTATTTAAGGGCCTGCCTGGTGGTATTAGATGCAGGCTTTTATTTAAAGAACCTGCCTGTTGATGTTAGATGCAGGCTTCCGCAAGGTGTGGTCAATCCAAATCCATCTTCGCTTTTTAATTTCTGTCTCCATTGGGATTTGGTTGGTTCTGTCCCACAGTTGTTCATTTGAGAGATAATCTTCACCGGTGTTTGTTGAAAAATTGATAAAATATCTCCATCAGTTCAAATAGCATTGGTTTGTCATATTTTTTCTTTTTTTTTTTTTTTGTGGGTGAGGGGTCAAACCCACTAACCCAATTGTAACATTTGTGGTGAGTAGAAGCTAAATTTGCTTTACAATGGAAGAAATAAATTGCACAACATTTTTCATCTATCACTTGTGCATGATGAATTTGCTGCAACCAACATGACTAAAAGAAAATAATTTAAATGTTTTTTTTTTGTGACTCTTGATATGCCTCAGATGATGGTCTCAGAAATACTCCTCTCTCCAACATATCACCTTGTAAAAAGGCTGTGGTGAAATCAAGGATCTCTACTGACCATTTCTTAACAGACGCTGTTAACATTACAAAGTCACATAGTTTCACAGCAGCATCTTGGAAACTTTGTTTTCAGGTTATGTGAATTTTCTTCATAATGACATGAGTCTTCATATCTTTTTATTATCCTTAACTCTCTCCATTATCACCCATTTGTTTCATATGCATTCTAGATCTATGATAAGGACACATTCATACACTTCATGAGTTTTCATAGTTTTTCTTATTTCTTTCTCCTTTTTATTGTAATAATATAAGCCATCAGCCAGAATTGAACCAGTGATGTCTAATTTGAGTCAAATAAAAAAACAATGGAGTCGTTGACTGGTTGATGTCATAATTACGTGACACAAAATTCCATGAGATTCCCAGAGTCCTATAGAAAGAGTTTTAGCATTACGGAAATGTCAGCAAAATTTATAAAAAGAAGGAAAGAAGAAAAAGAAAAGGGAGAGAAGTGAGTAGTCAGTAGGTAGCATAACAGTCCGCTCTTAGAAGGTAATATCAACAGCAGCTGATAACGACGAACGTTTTTCTCTCTCCCACTCTTGTACTAATACTATGAACTGACAACATAAAAACAGAGTGAAGCAACCTAAGGCTAAACAAGAGAAAATAAAATTAAACTTGAACTAAAATTTTCCAGAGTCTTGTATTTCAGGATATATGTTTAGAATAGTGAATAGACATTCACGCTACATTGTCAGTCGCATCTTCTGGTTGTTTTGTTCAGTATGTGTTCTTCACATGCTAAGACTTTTATTGTCCCACCAAATGAAATGATGGATGCAAGTGAAAATAAACTTAAAAAAAAAAAAATGAATTTTCCTGATTTTACTTGTTAGTAAATAAAAGTAAATCTAGTTGTTTCGTTTTTTTCTCTGAACCAAAAAAAATGGCTAACAAAAGTTTTTAAATTGCATTATGTGCAGAAATATCTCCCCTTTCAGATGAAAAAAAGTTTATCAAGGGGGTCAACGGCCGTCATCTTTAAAGGGTCCTGCCAATTTATGTACCGTATATGCTCAAAATGTACAATATGCATATCTTGAAAACTAGAGGTGATGAGTAAAAACATTTCAAATTTGAATTTAGCCCCCCCCCCAATTAGGTAAAAACAGGGATTTTTGTTCTTGCCTAAATTTCTTTGTAAACTAAGTGTAATTCATTATATTTAATTCAGAAAATTTGATAAGTTAATTTTTGGTAATGTAATTCGATTGGCTCTCTATTTTATTTAATTTTAAATTTTGAAAACAAAAAATCATAGAAAATTCCGTGAACAAATTGTTGATCATATTTTTTAACTCCTCCCCCCAAAAAAAAACAATATCCTTTCTAAAGATTATGATTATTTGTTTCTTCCATTATTGCTTTTAAAATTTATTTTTTTTTGTTATTTCATTCAATATAAATTAATTCCATTATTTAATAAAAATCATTTAATATAATATTGTTTTATTTTAATTTTTTAGTTCTTTTACCCTATTTGTGTCAAAATTTTCAATAGCCAATCAAATTGCCAAGGAGGTACAACCGGTGTTTTAATTTTTCCCCTATCAAATTTATCAGTTCCATAAACTGCAAAACGGCCGATTTATCAACCCTATGGCCTGTCCCGGGCTTAAGTAAAAAAAAAAAAAAAACTACCGAAATCGTATTTCGTTTCATGTGATATCACTGGTTTGGTTACATAAAATTCAACTAATCAAAATAGTAACCTAAATTTTCAGTATTTTTCCCTTACTCTCAGTTCAGTGCCGTCACTGCCGTACTTAGCCACGTTGCGGCTCCGATGCAGAATGTGCTTTGCGGCCCCTTTACCCTAAAAAGAGCAACTTGCACCCCCTCAACATACTGGAAACTTTGATTAAAGGCTATATGCATACATATACAAATAATAAAAGGCAGAGAGATGGATCAATAGATGTATTTCAATGTAAGTGTGATAATGATTTTCTTGTTAATCATAAAAATTAGTTATTTTGTTGCATTATTACCAAAAGATCTGATGCCAAAGAGCTTTGCGGCCCCTAGGGAGCTTGTGACCCCTCCGCAATTGCGGGGGCGGTAAACACGGCCCTAGTCTCTGCTTACTATATAAATTTTGTACTTCAGATGAAAATATAATTAATTATTTGAATGAATAAATGACCGTTGTTTCGCTTCTTGCTTGCACTTGCTTACACTCGGGACCGGACACCGACCGAAATCGAAATCCGTAACTGTGGGCAATTTGGGAGGAGGCAATATGATTTTTTTGGCAGTTTTGCAGGACAGTCCGGACCAGGGTTACAAATGTTTCCGTCTATATATTTCGGTTAACACCGTACAGACACGTGACATGTTGGAATAAAAATAAATCAAATTAAACGAACAAATTAATTTATTTACAGAACAAAACGAATAAAATTAAAGATTTACAGAACAAAACAAATAAAATTAGGGTTAGGGTTTAGGGGTTTGGGTTAGGGTTCCCCTCAATTTCTGGAATTGATAGAACATTTTGAGGGTCTATAATTTCCGTTCTCATTATTTATAAAAATTATAAGAATAAGATTCAATATTAAAAAAATAAAAATATATAAAAAAAGATTCAATAAAATATACTATTTTAATATAAAAAATACAATAATCAACAAACAATCGTGTGCAATTAATCTTAATGAAAAAATACTATGTCACGTGTCTTTACGGTTTCAACCTAAACTTATAGCCAGAATAAATTTTTAACCCGATTTGAGATTGGTCCGGACTGTTATGCAAAACTGCCCTAAAATGCAAAACGACAAATTTAAGGGTGCAAAAAACAAAAAGTAAACGATCAACAACTAGAAAAAAATCGACATAATCTCCGTTGTCTCACAATAACAATATCCATTTTCCTAATTTATCAAAAATCAGGAAAAAGTCCAATAATCACTGTATTCCAATTTTCACTATTAAGTGAATAATAGACGAACATCAAGTGTTTATCTCAATTTTAAATAGATTTTATTTGATTTAATGTTGGTTTACTGTCCTTCTTTCATTTTTCCTTAAGGCCCCGAAAAGCCGGGTGACCAACCGGCCGCCGCCGGGCTCCTTAATGATAATTATTTTCTGAAAAGGGAATGAATGAACGAAGACCGGAAAATAAAAACAGTTTTTAGCTGATTTGTTTCGAAACGAAAAACTTTTTTTTTCTTCTAAATCTAGACTTTCTATATGATTTTTCTTCGACTCATTTGATCGTATTTTTATTTAATGAAAAACAAAAACCGGGTGCTTATTCTTTGAAAGGCTTCAGAAGTCTCAAAGTAAAATGTCAATGGTCAAGGTAAGGATATCGAAAAATAAATGCTAGGTTTTCTTTCAGCTTAGGTGTGAAAGTGAACTTAAGAAGTCACTGCCAGTTGGTGGTCCTCTTCCGCCTGTGGGTGGCCCACTTGGTGGAGTGAGTTACGTGCATAACCACACACATTCAATACCCAATAACAAGAGTTTAAAAAATATTTTGATGTAGATTATTTTTTTTTAATAAAGTTTGGGTTTTGTAGTTGTGTTGTGCTGACTGCTGATGTACGTACGAACCGAGAGGCCACTTAATCGAAAAGGCAGCAGAAGAGAGAGCACTCAGCAGCAGTCAAAACTCGAGCAGCAGCAGATCTTAAGTAAATAAATTCTCACTTGTACGGATAAGCAAACAAACTATCATCACTTTACTTTTTAAGAAATCAAAATTTCTCAATTCAAATCTCAACTTATCAACAACAGATGCAAATTTAAAGGAGAGAAAAGTCAGTGAACGTTAAAACAATAATCCTAACATAAGTCCCTAATAAATCAATCATTAGTCACCCACACCCAATAATCACACCAACCAACCCATCCACAGTCATTAGCAATTGTCACCCTCGAAGAGGGGGGACCAAAATGAATGGCTTTTGTTTTTCATAAAATGTCTCTTCTTCAGTTTTTTTTAACCAGCTAGTCTCGGGTGGCGCTTCTTGACGCTCGCTACCACTCAGTCGAGTTGGTTTTAAAAAGGATAGACCCAACCCGGACCGGCTAGAGAGAACAGGGGCCATTCCTTTTTGCAACCTCGCCCTCGATTTAAAAAGCGGGGTCTGTCTTCACTGAGTTGGGTTTATACCCAGTGAATAAGGCGTGGAGGCAAACTGAAAGGGTAAATGCGCAACTGGGGTGCTAGTTGTTTGTATGCACGCTGCTGCACGCACGTGAGCGCAGTCAGTGAGTGAGCGCGTTAAACTGGCCTTGTGCCTAACACTGTTGCTGCCTGTCTGGCCGACTGCTGTGGCGTATGTTGTTGGTGGTGTGTTTCATGCTACCAAGAATACTTTATATTTTTGGTGGGAGGTTTAATTTAACTTAAAAGTAAAAGTAGTCAGACTGTTTTGTCCATCTACAAACAATCACAATAGACCTTAGTGAGTGCAATTGCAAGTGCAAAGAAACAACAAATCGGATACGGATGTCATTATTTGCACTAAACACCGACAGTTTTTTTTTCTTTTCGTGTCCTAGACAACACATCTAGAACTAAAAGTGAACACACACCCCAATAAAAAAAAAAGTATTTTTTAGAAACGGTATTACATTTTGGGTAGGTGTAATCTACAAGTTAACACAACAATAACATCAATTTCACCAACTAACACACTCGCCTTTCAAATATTGCTTTAGGGATCTATTATGAACGAACAATGCCATATTTAAAATTGTCGCTAACAAATAGTTTTCATGGTATCATGACTTTTAAAATACACTTTTACTCTGGTTTTCATTGGTGGCCGCCATCGCCATTTTATTGTTTGTTTTGATTAACTGTAATCTCGGTCGTAACCCTAATCTTAACGCTAACCCTAAGTAGACCCGAATAACAGTAAAAATCAACATTTAACAGGGGAATGTTAAGTTGAAAAAGTTGGATTGGTGACAACCTCCACCAAATTTAAAAAAAAACTCTCGTCCCGCGCTAAAATAACTCTTCTAGTTTAGCGTTGTAACTTCGTACTGTCGTAAAATAGTTTTGTGTCGTAAATATTACTTTTTGTAACCGGCAAAATTATTTATAAATCGATTATTTAAAAGAATATTACACAGTTATAAAGTTCTTCATTCAATAAGCGGTGAACATTTCATATTGATTAGTTTATTATTTAACTTTTGTTAGATTTTTAAAGTGAGGTTAAGTTCAGGTTCCTTTTTACGACAGTATGACTTTACGGCGTTACAACGCTTAACTAGAAGATGACCATGAATTTAAAAATCCTTACAAATAAGAGTGGAGTTGAACACTAAAAAAAAAACACTATTCAAAGAGGGTTTTAATTTAAATAAGCTTTTATCGAAGTAAATATAAATTACCACGCTTGCTTAAAAAAGAAAGAAGGCCAACAGGAGAAAGGGACGGACAGAGAAGAAGAAGCAATCATTCAAATTTTAGGGTGTGCCTGTCTCACTGACATGCTCTCTCTCTCTCTCTCTCTCTCTGTCCCGCCAGAGCCAAAAAGAGAAAAAACAAAAAATTAAATAAAAAGGAAAATTCATTTAGTCAAAATTTCTAAGCCCTACAGAATTTTTTTTAAAACGGTATATAAGCCTTTGAGGTTATTTTTAATGCTAAGAACAATAATGTTTAATAAACCTTATTTTGTACACCCATATTTCTAATAAAACAATAGAGAAACTATTCGGCGTTTTTGCAGAACAAGCAAATGGAGATTTTTTTCTCTGCTCGGGGACTTTGGCACCGGTTCTAAGATAGCAATTTGAGTGGCTATGGTTTTTAGGGTTAGGGTTTGTGGCCAAATTTCTCCATTTGCTTGTTCTGCAAAAGCACTAACTATTTTTGATTAAAATATAAACAGCTAAAGTTGAGGTTTTCTTTAAAAAAATACAATAATAACCTTTAAAAGAAAAACAAAAAAAAAATCATCAGTACAAGTTTTGAAAGTTTGTTTTTTTTATATAAAAACTTAATGTGAAGCGAGAAATAAAAATAAAATAAAAACTCAATAATCGATTATTCATTTAATTAGATTTTTTCATGAAAACAATAAATAAGGATTTAATTTGGCTTCCAAGTTAGACGGGAAGTTAAAATATAATGAAAAAGTTAAATAACGTTTAAAATTCTTGAAAAAAAAAGGACTGAGTGGAAAATAAGTTTTGGATTAATTCATAAAGGTTAAATGAGGTTAATTAATTAAAGTGATAAATTAAACAATCAGTAGTTCAGCCAGCACTCAGCAGGTGTAGATAGTAAAGTAACTGGTTGAGTGCTTCTTCTTCTTATTGCTTCTTCTCTTCTGCTTTCTTTGCTTCTTGACTTAAAGTCAAAAGTGTTTTGATTTCAAATAAAAATATTGAAAGTCAAGTAGAAATAGAAAAAAAAAACACAACTATAATTCAATCTTTAAAATACGGTTAAGTACTTTTGTTTGATTTTTAATTATTTCTTTTACAGGTGCAAAAAGACTGCAAAGCAAGGTAGGTAAGATACTGAGAAAATTGCACAATTCGCACCAACAATTTAAGTAGTTTAATATTCGATATGCATCTGCATCTACGAAACTAACACAAATATTATTTAATTGAATAATTATTAAAAGAAAAAATAAACCGAAATAAATAAATCTTAAAAAAAAAAGTTGAATAGGATTAAGATTTATTTAAGTTTGTTTTTCAAACAAAATGAAAAAATAAACATTCTAAAAGACAAGAAAATGACTTAAAAATAAATAAATAAATCACCCATTAAAAAAATCAATTAAAATCAATTTTGTTCTACTGCAATTAGTGAAATACTTACTTAATTATTTCAATGGATTAATTTTCACTTATTTTAATCAATAAAAGTATAAAAGAACAAGCAAAAAAAAAAGTTTCAATTAGAAGTTTTTTTTAGGAAGAAAAAAAAAATTTAATTTAAAATTTGAATGCTTGTTTTTTTTGTTTTTTTTTCAACCTAAAAAAATGGCATTTAATTTAACATTTTACTTTATTTACTTACAAAATTTATAAATTTATCTTTTAAAAACGAATTATTTAAAAAGTATTTTCAACCAAAATAAAACAAAAACATGCTCTTTTATGCAAAAAATAAACAAGATTCATTTTTAATCAGCAATTTTGTTAAAGGGTTTGTTTATTTCTAAAATAAACTGATTTTGTGCCTTTATATATTTGCATTTATTTAGTTCTTCATTTATTTTAACTTAAAAAATATAAAATGTTTTTTTTTATATAAGAAACTAAAAGTGTAAAGGACATCCCCAACCACAATAAGTCACTAATCGTTGGTTGGTTTGATTAGAAAAGTTACCAAAAGAGAAAAACTAATTATTTATATAGTTAAATTATGACACTTTTAGTATTATGACTAATAAAGTATTTAAACAATAATGCAAACTTATCATTTTGTATGTTAATTTAATTAATTAAATCAATACACAATTTACACAAATTATCAAATGAGAGTGATTATTAGTCACAATTTAGTATTCACACCCAAAAACAAAACAAAAGTTTTAGAAAAATATCTGTTAATCATAGTTTATTTTTGTTTTGTTTTTTAGATGTAAAGTACAAAAAATTATTAAAAACAAAGTTTGATAAGATGAAAATTAAAGCAAAAGAAAAGCATGGTTTGAAAAACGACACATCACTCAGCCAGCAAGTACTCTTTTCTTGGGTTGTCTATTAATCTGTCTCGCTAAATTAATACCGTAAAAAGTCAATGATTTTAAATTTCAGCTTATTAAAATACATGCATTCATTTATATATATATATATATTTTTTATTCTTTTATTATTCTCTCTTTCACTTCTTCTAAAAGGTCTCTCACTCTCCATCTTTCAGTCAGTCAATATCTATTTCGTAAAAAGTAAATGATTTTAAATTTTAGGATAGATTAAAAAACACGTGCATACATTTTTTTTCTATCTCTGTCTGTGTGTCTCCTATTTATATATATTTATTAAATGCATCGTAAAAAGTAAATAGTTTTAATTTTAGGATATTAAAACATGCATTTATTTATTTCTCTCATTAACAATCTCTCACTGTTTATCTCCCTCTCGTAAAAAAAAAATTGATGATAAATTATAAAATATTAAACACATCTTTTTCTTTCTCTCATTCCCTCTCTCTCTCTTTCTCTTCCATAATAATTAATTAAAATAATTTTTTTAAAAACTTACCATTTAGGATTCTGTCATAAATGATAATAAAGTCCTTTTCCACGTTATTCACTTTTTTTTCTTTTAACCAAGATGATTTTTGTTACTCCGATTTTGTTTTTCAATTTTTTTTTCAAAACTTTACAGTAATATTTTTAAATATATCAATAAAACAAATTATTTTTAGGGGTGAGTGTCGAGAATTGAGGGGACCCTCTTTGCTAAAAAAAAACTCAATGAAATAATAACTCCCCGATAAGTATTTTTAAGGGGTTCCTTAAGACATGTGCAAAAATATTGGCGGAAGAAGAATCCTTCCTTTCTTTAAATTTTGGTAACAAACCACACAAAAATGTCAAGTGAAGAAATAAATAAATCACATAATGGCCCTTTTTTTAGAGTCACTTATTTTTGGTTTTCTATAATGAAGAATTTACAAGTGAGTTTTTGCATGGTTATTTTTAATTATAATAATCAACAAAATTCTCCAACTTGGTTGATGTGTGTGTGAATGTTATTGTTGAAGGATTGAAATATTAATCTTTTAACACAGGTGTAAAAAAAAAGAGGGATATTATGTATATATATATTTATAAGTATGTGTATATTTGCACGTGAAAGAAAATATAGAAAAATCCTTCAACGCGAAAAAAAAAAGGGACAGAGAGCACTTTTCAAGGATATTTAGTGTTAAAGCTTTTTAATATTCAAAACTACAACCAAAATATAATCAATATAAAAACAATATCTGTGTATATTTAATTCTATTAAGATAAATAAATATTTGTTTAGAAACTCGATTTTTTGTTGTTTTTTTTCTCCTATTTTTAAAGGGTCTGTTTATTTTTGTTTGTTTTTCTTTTCTTTTTCGTTAAGTGGTTTGCATTTTTCAGGTTTTCTGTTTATATTATAATAATTAATTATTGTTGCGTGTAGATATTAAAAAGTAATCATTAAAAAAATCTTGTTAAACGGTTTCTGGTTTAAAACGATGTTGGGTAAAAAAAAAGCAAAACAACTTCTCGTCAATCGTTCCTTATTTCATCCTCTTCTTCTTAGAAAATAAAGCTTTTAAGGAGTGAATAAAAAAAAAGCCCAATTTTATGGCGGCTTCTTCTTGTTTCTCCTTTCTCCTTTCTTAATTCTCGTTTCTTGTTGTTGTTCTTGTTGCCAAGTTTCTGGTTTAAAGCCAGCTTTTAAAAACCTGAGGACGACTACGACTATGATTATGAAGAAGAAGACGACGACGACGACCAGGCAACCCCACACACACAGATTTGACTGACTGACTACTCGACAAGGAGGACGGACGACGGTGAAGAGGACGAAACAACAAGAAGAATGAACAAGACCATAATGATTATGATTATTATGATTATTATTATAATGATGATGATGATTCTTCTTCTTCTTCTTGTTGTGTTTCCCCGACTTTGGCTAAAAATGCCATTTTTTTGCTCGATTCACAACTTGGATGGATGGAGAGAGGTAGTCGCTATAGAAAGTCTTAATAACATCCAACCTTACAACCAGGAACAAATATATATATATGCGTGCGTGCGGGATTCTCTGCGTGAGTGCGTGCGCCTCTATGTGTGTGCGTGCGCCGTGTGGAGCTGCTTGCGTGTGTTCCTGCCGTGCTGCTGTGTATCTGTACGCGCAAACAAGATTATGACTGTATATGTGTATTTACGTATGTGTGTGTGTGCGCTCGCTCCGGGGCTCCGTGTGTCTGTGTGTGTCTGTGTGTGTGCAAGAAAGAAACAAGAATCGTCTGTTATATCTATGTGTAAGTTCTCTCTGAGTGTGTGTGTTTACGGGGTTGTTTGTGTATGCCAAAAAGGATATGTGTGTAGCGTTGTGTGTGTGGGTGTGTGTGTCTGGTGACTGTGTGTGAGGCCCTATGTCTTTGAGCGTATGTTTGTATGTGGAATAATTGTATGAGTCTAGTGGCTGGTGTGTCTGTAACGGCCTATGGTTAGGGTCTGTTTGTGTGTGTTAACTGTCTGTGGCTCTAAGTATGTGTGAGTGTCCGTAGTTCACAGTATGTGTTTTCGTTGCCCTGGAGTGTGTGTGTACGGTACGGTACTAGGCGATATGTTTTTGCGTGGCTGGAATTTTGGGTCTATATGTAAATATGTATAGACTTGTTTGGACAACTATGGCTATATATATATATATATGTATATATATATATATCTGTGTCTGAGTGCACTTCAAGGCTATGTGTGTGTGTGTGTGTGTGTGTGTGTGTGTGTGTGTGTAGAGCTCTGAGTTTATCTGTGTATGTGTGTAAATGTGTGCCTGCTGGCTTTGTGTCTGTGTGTTCGTTGGCGTTCTCTTCTCTTTAGACTATGTGCGTCCGTGCGCGAGCGCGCGCCTCTCGGTGTAAATGCGCATGCGTTACTTGGGTCTTTAATGTGTCTGTGTGTCTTTGTCACTTTCTCAGTATCGTTGGGTGAGGAAGGTGCTCTTATATGTTTAGGTCTGTTTTTCAATGTGTGTCTCTACCACCCCCTCTTTATCTCTGCGTGTGCGTCTCTCTCTATACCGTACTGTGTGTCCCTTTTGTGTTATTTGTGTGTCTGTATGGGAGGATAGGCTTTTCCGCATGTGGGTCTGTCTATCGTGTTCGGTATGGTCTGTCTGTAATTGAGTTTTGTTCTCTTGTGTGTCTGTCTTTATTTTTAAAGGTTATGGTGTGACTGACCGTGTAGTGTGTGTCTGTCTGTCTATATCTGTCTGTGTTTTTTTTCTATTTGTCTATATCCGTATGTTTTTTGAAGGGGGCCCTATGTGTCTGTAAGATTGGCGAGGGTAGGCTCTACCTATTAGTGACTACTATTGTTGTTTCTCTTTGTGCGTCTGTGGGCTCTGCTTCTGTTTATTTGGATGTTTGTGTGTCCTTCCGTTTGTCTGTCCATATGTTTGATAAGAGCTCTCACTCACTAATCCCTGTCTGTCTGTTTTGCAAGTTTCATGTTTAGTGTGTCCACCGTGTATTTAATAGCGGGGTCTTATTTCATTTCTATGCATTCTGTGTGTCTAAAATGTCTCCCTCCCTGTGTGTCGTGTAAGGGGGTTCTTCCCCCTCCTCCTCAGCTAGATTTATTCATGTGTTTCCTTCCCACCGTGTGTCTGTGTGTGTGTGTGTGCAAGCAGGCACAACACTGACTGCAAGCAGCAGCAGTCAGCAAAGTAGGCACAACTTTTTCTCTTTCTTCCTCTCTTGTGTTCCTGTGTCTCTGGCTTTTGTCTCTTTCGGTGTACATTAAGCTGTTTTTCTGTATCCGTGTGTCCGTGTAAATCTATCTTCGTGCTCTCTCTCTCTCTCTCTTTCCTTCTTTCAATCCTTCCCCTCTTTCTGTGTGTCCGCGTGTGTCTAAACGCTTGCTTTCTATCGCGCTATTCTTCCCTCTATCTTATATTTTCTTTTTTTTTATAACCATTTTGTCCACCTACACAGACACAGCCGTCTAATTTTTTTATTAATAATTTCATAATATACAATTATTATTATTATTATTATTATTATTATTTTTATAAAAAGATCTCACACTTATCTCTAGGCGCTCTCACACCCAACAATCAGTGGTTTTTACTGGAGTCAAAGTTACAAGTCTCCTGGTTTCCAGTAGTACCCGCACCATTTCAGTCACGGACTGTATGGTGCAACAACAACCTATGTCTGGGTTTTCACCCTGCTGCTTTCACTTCCCACACTCGCCATTATTATCATTATTATTATCATATTAAAACTGATGAACGCATCGGCTAGAAACTGTCAGTCAACAAAGGCCGTTGGTTAATGGTTCCGTGTTTACGCTCCGCTCAAGTCACCTCGAGTGTCTGTGTCTGAGGAACAGAAACGGTTTCTACCGAACTATTTGGCCATTTTTTTCTAGAATCTTGAAGTTTGATATATGGAGTATTCAGATCCGTAGAACAGTTTGGTTTTGAGTCGGAAAATGGCTACTAAAGGGTCAAACTTGAAAAAATGAATTGTTGCAGTTGCACGTTGCCGGCCTACAGACTGGAAGTTACGTTGGTCACTCACTCAATGACTAACTGGAGTAAGAAAGGGTGTCAAGTTAAATGGTTTCCTAAATAATCTTAATATTTAATTATTTTCCTAATGTTTTGTATTACAAAAGATCTGTAAAGCCAAGAAGCCTTGCGGCCCCTGGTTAGCTTCCCTTCCCCCGCAATTGCGGGGTCTGCGGGACCCATAAGCCATGGCCTGGTGTAACACATATGCTTGCAGGTTGGATTTAGACCACGAGAGGCCCTAGGCTATTCCATTTGGTAGCCACCCCCCCCACAATTTTTGAACTCAAATTTTCTCTCTAAACAATCTATCATGGATTAAAACAGCTGTTATAATGAATACATAGGAATTCAATTCATCATCATCAATAATACAAATTCTATTTCATTCAATTGCAATTTAATTAATATGCAACATGCAACAACGCAACAAGTTCATGTAATTAAAGTTTGTGACGCGACCAACGATTACTTTTTAAATGTCCGACAACAATCAGAAAAAAACACACTTCAAAATTGAATTCTGAGATCCCTGGACTTTGAGGCCCTGTATGCATAGCCTGGTACATTTGGCCCTACTTGATGTGGAGACTAATCGCATCTACTTAAACACACATACAAAGATAGGGGCAGCAACGGTGGAGCATTCGTAGAAGCTCGGGCTGTGAGATCGTGTTACGCGAGTAAAACCATTACTTTCACTTTAGCAGCCTCAGGCAGATGGGACTCGTTAGCTCGGGAGAGCAGTTCATCTATGTGAAGGAATATATAAAGCCCGGGTAAGAGCACGTAAAAATGGCCTTGTGCCAAACTTGGGGGTGCTCACCAAGTAAATTTCATA
>JAUZSX010023409.1:0-21315 GCA_034780655.1 Idiosepius hallami
TTTTTTTTTTTTTTTTTTTTTTCTTTTTTCTTTTCTTTTTTTTAAGTTTTTTTTTTTTCTTTCTTCTTTTCTTTTTTTTTAGTTTTTTTTCTTTCTTCTTTTCTTTTTTTTCTTTTTTTTCTTTCTTCTTTTCTTTTTTTTTATTTTTTTTTCTTTCTTCTTTTCTTTTTTTTAGTTTTTTTTGTTTCTTCTTTTCTTTTTTTTAGTTTTTTTCCTTTTTTTCTTCTTTTCTGTTCATTTTTTTTTTTTTTTTATTTTATTTTTTTTCATTTTTCTCTTTCTTTCTTTTTTTTTGTTTTTTTTTTAGTTTTTTCTTCCTTTTTCTTTTCTGTTTTTTTTAGTTTTTTCTTTCTTTCTTTTATTATAGTTTTTTTTTTTTCCTTTTTTCTTCTTTTCTGTTTTTTTGGTTTTTTCTTTCTTTTTCTTTTCCGTCTTTTTTTTTGTTTTTTTTTTCTTTTAGTTTTTTTCTTTCTTTCTTCTTTTCTTTCTTTTTTTTGTCTGCTGCTTGTCTATTGGCCAAATAGATTTTCTTATTATGTAAAAGAATTATTCTTCATAAAGGTTTTTTTTAATGTCTTTTTTTACATCTTTTTTTTTTTCCTGCACGTTACACGCATTAAAGCAAAGCAAAAGAAAATCAGGGTAAGTATTTAAGATCCATTAGTTTTGAGACTCCTTTAAAACGCAGGTCATCAAAGCTGATTTAGTTTTGCAGATTTTCCCATTGTTTTTCTCTGGTCACATGACAAGAATATGGAGAAGTTTTTAAGAAGATTAAAAAAAAAACTCGGTTTTTCTATTCACCCTAAAAGCATTCATCTTTATTCAAAGTGCTTTTAGGATTTTCTTTTTTTCGTATCACATCTGGTCAAATTGGTTGACTTCAGTCAGGAGAATAATAAATCCGAAATGATCTGCAAGCCTCAATAGAAACTACGGATGTTGTTCTAAAAATAATGCCTATTTCTTCCCTCTTGTATGGATCAGAGGGGATTGCATATTGCATAGTTTCCACTTTCTTTTCCAGATCAGTTCTGTTCAAATTGATTTAGATCATTCAGGATGATACAAATACGATATGAGCTGCAAACAATAGAAACTACAAGGCTTATTCCAAAATGGTTGTTCCCCTTATAAATTGAGTGTCACTCCAAAAGTAATGCCTTCTTTCTTTATTCTACCCAAATGGATTGAAGAGGATTGCAAATTGCATTGTTAGGATTTTCTTTTCCATGTCAGTTCTGGTCAAATTTGTTAAGTTTTAGTAGAAACTACGAGTGTTCTTCCAAAAGTAATGCCTCCTTTCTTTATTCTACCCAAAAGAATCAGAAAGGATTGCAAATTGCATTGTTAGGATTTTCTTTTCCATATCAGTTCTAGTCAACTGGTTTATTTCATTCACGAGTTTACAAATCTGAACTTACCTGCAAATCTCAGTAGAAACTAGAACGGTTGTTCTGAAACAAATGCCCCTTTTTTTCATTCAACCAAAATAAATCAGAGGGTATTGCAATTTGCATTTTTAGGATTTTCCTTTGCATATCAGTTCTGGCCAAATTCGTTTGCTTTAAACAGCTCAACAGTTGCAGTTCGCCTGTCTAAAATACAACTCATTATTATATTTTAGTATTTGATTGTATACAAATTCATGGAAAAAGGACAAAAATAGAGGAATAACGAAAAAAAAGATAAAAATTAAATTTTGAATTAGACTGTAACGCTAAATATGATGCCCTGAATATATATATATATATATATATATATATATATATATATATATATATGATATATATATGATAATACAAGTTTTGTTAAACATGAACTATGCTTTCTGCAAAG
Organism: Idiosepius hallami; assembly: GCA_034780655.1. Taxonomy (NCBI): domain Eukaryota; kingdom Metazoa; phylum Mollusca; class Cephalopoda; family Idiosepiidae; genus Idiosepius; species Idiosepius hallami. The sequence continues at coordinate 1,840 of JAUZSX010023409.1, forward strand.
GTAAAGCATTGGTGAAAGCTTGGGCTCTAAAATTGTTTAACATGAGTTCAAATCCCTGTCAAAACCATTGCATTTACCTTTAGCCGCCTTGGGCAGATGGTGTTCGTTAACTCACATAACATTTATTTTACCCTTTTATAAGAAAAAAAGTAACTGAAGGAATCAAACAATAATAGCCATGACTATCTGGGTTAAGAAAATTGTTCATGATGAATTTCCTTCAATAAATAGTATGCTCAAAGAATTATATAATGTATACTATAATCTCTTCTACTTTTTTTCATTCATAAATATTTTGGTACAGACTGTTGCTTATCTGTAAAAATACTCTAATGTAGTAATTAATGTAAAATATAGCTGTGACATCATTGCAAATATCTGCAATTAGTAATATTAAGTTAATTTTATGAGAAAATTTAGAAAAGTTCTTTCTTATTTCAACCCTTTCTCACTTTTGTTGTTCTAAACAGTACTTTGCACTTTTTAGTTTCTGATAAGTATCATAGATTTTAAATAAGAGTGTTTGCAACTTCCAGCTGAATTACTACAGCAGCCAACTTATTCTTTTCTGGTTGTCTTAGATTCACCAGAATTCATTTCAATGAGATTTAATAGACATTTGGGAATGTTAAAAACAAGTTAAAATGTTTCCCACGCTATCACTCATTGCTAGTTTAGTAAGGCCAATTTTAATTTTCTTTTGGGTGAAAGAAAGCTAAACATCAATTTATTTCTTTAAAGTATTAACTGGAAAACTTCATGGGTCAAAAAATAATAAAGTATTTATTTGATTTGATTTATTGATAATCCAAAACAAAAACAGGTATGCTAGTCCATAACTGTAATGAGATATATAAAATTGGAAAATAAATAAAATCATGAGGCCTGTCTAAAAAGTATTCAATCTTAGAAGAAAAAAAATATTTCAAATGCTTGACGAGGTTTGAACTCTGATCCTTTTTAAAGTAGTTCCTTTCTGCTTGCACATATTGAGCCCACCTATCCTTCCACTGGTGGAAGTCTTTTTTTGGAACAGTGTTCATCTCTGCTGTATCGTTTTTTTATTATCTCTTCTCTACTTTCAAAACTAGATCCTTTCAGTGATGTATTCAATTTTGGAAACAACCAGAAGAGGCAAGGAGCAATGTCTGGAGACTAGGAGGGGTGGCAAATCACTGGAACTCTCCATTTGGCCAAGAAATGTTGGATCAAATTGGATGAGTGTGCACGCTGTTGTCATGGTGCAGTCGATTTTTTGTAGTCCACATGTCTAGTCTTTTGCACCATACTGCATCACAGAGGCACTGGAAATGTGCAATTCCATGGATATAAAAAGAAGACAGTCAGCGTCACCTAAATTTTGCCTCACTATTGTCTTGCTTTTTTAAGCCTTAAAGACTTGGAATGGTTCCATTTGGACTAATGCCTTTTTGTTTCTGGGTCATACTATGCATCCATAACTCATATCAAATTATCACATTGTTCAGAAATTTAGGATCAGTGTTTGCAGTGTCCTGATTGTGCTGTGCAACTTGAATCCAGAAATCCTTTTGATCCGGTGACAACAACCTGCTGCCACTCTGTGCATGCCCAAATCATCATGCAAAATTACATGTGTGGAATCTTTACTCACTCCAACCTCTTTGACAAGCTCCTGCATGGTCAATCAATGATCTGCCATCACCAAATTTCACATTCTCTCAAAAACAGTTGCACTCTAAGCAGAACGCTGGTCAGTCTTCGCTGATATTCAGCCATTTTTTAATCGGTTGGACTACTCCTTAATTTGTGTTACACCAATCTCATCTTCTCCAAACACTTGCTTAATCTTACAAATTGTTTTACTTTGAGAATTACCAACCTTTTGATAAAATATGATGCAGTACAGTTACTCAATAGGTTCAGTCATCTTGAGAGAATCAGTAATCCAATGAAAACGTTGTGTAGCATCTCACTCAGGGACTGATAAGCAGCAAGTGATATGCTGGAAGTTCACCAAGAACTTTACACATACACATGAAAATGTCTTCACTGTGTAGAGTGACACCATGCTATTGTATCTATTTTGCATGGAAAAAATAGAGGTCAAATACTTTTTAGACTGGCTTTGTATAAGATTATTTTGGCTTCAACTCATTTTAAGTTTTTATTTTCTATTACAATTTTAAATGGAAGTCATTTGATTCAAATACTATGTTTCTATATGAGTGACATAAATTTAGTTTTATTATTTCTTATTTAAATTTTAAAATAAAACTTTTTTACCTTATATATATCCATTTAATTCATTTAAAAAATCATGTAGATTTAAAATATAATCTATTTCTATACAAAATTATTTTATTAAGTAAAAACCTATTTAATTTGTTTCTTAGAATTATTTGATACATTAAATGTTTAGAATATAAAATCAAAGTTAAAACCATTTGTTCCTTTATCATATTAAAATTAAAGCATTTCAGATATTCTATATAACATTATGCAGAATAGATACAATACATGGTTTTAAAGATGAGTAATCAAATTTGCAGATTGCTTTGCAATACTTTGGTTCTTTCATATTATGTTTTATTTCATTTGTTTACTTATAATGGCAATGCTCTATATCTACACTCTCGAATACCAATATGTAAAAATAAAAATACATATATTATACATATCAGCATCTGAAGTTGTGGATATAGAACAATACTCTTATGATATCCCATTAACCCCAGTTAATGATTATCTTTAAAAAGAATGATTTTGTGAATGAAAAAAGAAAGTTTAGAAAAATATTTTTTTTTGTTTCTATAGAGTATAATGATTTTGAAGTTTTATAGAGTCTGCATAAGCAAATTTTTAGTTACTCAGTATTTAAACTTATATTCTAAAAAAAGATTATCCATTTTAATGTTTTTATGTTTAATGTTCACAAAATTCTTTCATTACATTCATATGCATGTAAAACCTTCAATTTTGGATATTTGGATGGTAGTGGTATAATACACTCATCTCAATGTCTAAACAAAAGTGTCATGTATTATATACAAAAGAAGAGAAATTCAATATCACTCTTTCTTTTTCACTCACTTTAGTGCTAATTGCAAAAGACCAGGCCTAAACATTAGTTCTACACTTGAAAATAGCTCTTCAATCAGTATCTTACAGATAGCTAGAAGCCTCTAATTCAAGCTGTGCATTAGTTACGAAAAGTGTTGAGTGTCATCCATTCAATTTACTTTTATGTAAGGGCCGTGTAAAGATCTTTCAATATTGTAGAAATGAAGAAAAGAAGAATACTAAGAATAAGAAATCTAAGAATAGAACTCTCTTCTGGAAATTCCAAATAATAAACTTAAAAACCTATACTGGGCAGGTACCTCCTCCATGTCAGTAGGCTTGACATTTCTTATTTCTGGCAGCCATCTTGGCTCAATGGCTGTCCACATGGATGATAGGAAAGTATTCATATTACATAGATATCTGTTTATTCCTTTAATAGTCTTTTATTTGCTGTCTCATTTCTTTGAAATCTATTCCCTTGAAAATGATTCACAATTTGACAAAAAAGTTTTTCAACCTTAAAGTTTTAAAAATCTAAAATAAAAAATGGTGGATGAGAAAAAGAATTAATAAGAAAGACAATGAAATAGCCACCATCAAATTTGATTGTATTTGTCCTTTTACAATATAGTTTATTTTGTCACTTTATAAGGCACAATGCTGTCCATACTTTATTGCTCCATATAAAAAATGAATACCAGACTTTCACATATTTTGATACTTGATTGAAAATAAATTAATACTTAAATTTAAAAAAATGGCTCATAATGTTGTTAAATATATATATATATATATATCTCAATGAAAGAAAAAAAATCAGTCTTATATTGTAAATTAAATAAATATAAAAAGTCAAACTTACACAAAAAATATTACCAAAATATTTATGTTTATTATATTAATCATTATTATTTGTACTATCATTTATTTTTGTTGCTTTGATATAAGACTTCCACAAAAGTAAAAGAAATCAATTTTCTACTGAACATTATCATGATCTATCATAAATAATCAAGCTCTTTGATTTGATGTTTTTCTTTAAAAAGTTAGTAGATGATAGAAGATCAATGAAAATCTTATATAGTAATATTTATTAATATTTGCCTAAATATTTTTCTTCTTAAATTATCAGGATTTATGTAACTGATTCTATCAAAGTCATGCTAGGTTTTTCCACACATATTCGGACCCCATTACATTTACTATCTATGGGAGAAAAATGAAATAAAATTTATTGTTTAAAATAGATCCAAATTTGAATTTAGAGACCAAAATTTAGTTTTTTTTTCAAATTGTAAGAGGAAACTATTATAATAAATGCTTGAAAACAGGTTTTATAAACATAATGCTCGAAAGGCAAAAAAAAAGTTGTTTAAATCACTTGTTTTTTTATTTTCATTTTTCTTAGACATCCATCTTTAAAATTCTATCTAAAAAAAAAAACGACTTGGACTTATGACATAATTCTTTTTTAAATTGTTAATTCAAACATTACAAAAAAATGTGTAATTTAAATACTTACTTATTTTTAGAATTTCTATACAAAGTTAAATCTAAACCAATGTATTAGAAATTTTGCAAGAAACTGAAACACTTTAAGGTAAGGTCATGACCTATTTCTAAACTATGGAGGGTTTGATGGCCTAAAAAACTGAAATTGGGTTAATCCATTAAAATTTCGTACAGTAGCTAATTTTTGATTTCAAAGAATTAAATTTACATAAATGAGTTTTTCTAGACTTCTATATTTAAAATGTCTGATTGTTTGTTGATATTTTTTTTAATTAAATATTTTTAACTAATTACAACTTGTAAAATAAAAAAGTACAAAAGAGCATACATGTATTACAAACCTATTTATAATTTACTGCATACACCGATGAAAATATTTTAAAAATAAATTTTAAGAAATCATTAATTGGGTTCAAAATTATTAAATATTATTTTAACTATTGTTTTAATTGCAAAATGTGTAACTAAAATTCAAAAGAATATGAAATAAAAAAATTATTGAAAAAAATATTAGTACAATACTTCTTTTAACAAAATACTTTGCTGCTCCGACCAAAAAATTCAGAAGTTATACAATAAAAAATCAAACTCTAATAATATTTTTCAATCTATATTTTACAAATCTAGTGATAAATTGTTATACATACACCATTTTTTCAATTTTCAAAATAATTTTAATTCATGGAAGGGTTGATTGTTAAAAAAATGTTTTAGAAATAAATAAGTCTAAGAAAGAAAGGAATTTTAGATAAAAATCAACAAAAATATTCCGAGATAATCGCTGAAAAAATTTTTGAAATTGAGTAAAAAGCCGATTTTTGTGAGAATTTTGAAAAATTGCATTCAAATCACATCATTATTATTTACGTAGAAAAACCATTAATAACAATCTGGAATAAAAAATTTTATTATATTTTCACTTTCTAAATTCTTTATTAAAAGATTTTTTTAGCAAATAATTTTTATCATCTTTATTTTGCACTAAAGACCTTTGTCCTTTTCATTCGTAATGTTTTATTAGCACATGTTTAAAAGACAGGTGTCCAAAAAAAAAAAGCAATTTTTCATGGAAACATCAGTTAGCATAAATAGGCATAAAATATTTTATAAAAAAATTCAGTTTCAAATCTATATTGTTCAAACAGTTTTCTCGTCAGATCAACCATTTTCATGGAAATGGCAAAAAACTGAGATTTGATGGCCATTTTCCAAGATGACAGACAAAACTCAAGGTGGATCGATGGGGACTTTTGATATGTTATTGCTAAGGGTCTAAAGAAGACAAGTACCAATTTTTAGCTTGCTATGATTTTATTTTCATTTATCTTAAGTTGACTGGATGGACTATATATTCAAAATATTCTAATATTTAAAGGCCGACTAAAAGATTGCATCCTTGAATTCGAGATCCCCTCATGAGATACAGATGACTGGAACACAGAAAGTTTTTATGAATCTGTTAAGGATACCCAGCAAATACTGGACCATAAATCAGATGAGAAACTAAAAGCAATTAGCTATTGAGATACAAGTGATTTACGAACGTCCAAGAAAATCATCAAAAAGATCACAGAAATCACACTTTTTCAAGAAATAAAACATATGAATGTAAAGAAGGTAATTTGTGGATTAGGTTTCAAGAGCATTCCACATTAAAAACAAGTCACCTTTGTACTCTAACTAAATGGGTTGTGTGGAAAAGAGTGCTATTAAAAAGTTCACTCACAAAAACTTGCTATATCTTTTAAACTATCACATTTAGAGAAAAATGCATGGAATCGATTTTGTAGAGAATTTTATAAGCTACAATAATGTACTCATTCATTAGATTAAAAAAATTAACCATTTTCGTGCAAATAGCAAAAAACTGAAATTTGGCGGCCATTTTCCAAGATGGCGGACAAAGTTCAAAGTGGATCAACCGGGACTTTTGATATGTTATTGCTAAGGGTCTAAGAAGTTATGTGCCAATTTTCAGCTTGTTATAAATTTTTTCATTTATTTTTCCTAATATGACTGGGCTATTAAAGTCATAGTAACTTTCATTGATTTATCTCTTTATTAATTTTACCTTCTTTCTAAATAGAATTAAATATAAAAAATCATGTAAAATATTTAATGAAGCTGAATATTATCTTTATGAGTTGATACATTTAAACTGATATAATTTATTTTATAGAAAAATAAAATTTAAATTTGTTTGATATAAACCCAGATAAGTTAGTACTACCCAAGAATCATTTGAGGCATCGAATGCTTTATGAGTTTAATAAAGGAAACTCAGCAACCAAAGTGAATTGAAACATTCACTCAATTTATGGAGAGGAATGTGTGATTTAGAAGATGGTATGCAAAATTCAGAAGTGGAGATTTTACTCTTAAAGAGGATCGAACAGGATGTCAAGTTGAGTTTGATAAGCTTATTGAAGTAGCCCTTTGTGGAAAATCCTGCATTATCAGTTAAAGAATTAGGAATACAGATTATTTCACACAATGCAACTGTTCATTGTCATCTTCAACAACTTGCAAAAGTTCCTAAACTTGAAAAATGAGTGCCTCGTGAATTGCCTGAAAAATCTAAAATCTCAAGTTGACATCATCTTTTCTCTCCATTCTTGCAACTTGTTTCACCTTTTTGGGTAGATTTATGACTGGAGACAAAAATGAATCCTTTGTCAAAATGCTAAGTATTGTAGACAGTGACTTGATAAAAAAGAAAACCCCCAGCCATAGCCGAGAAGGAAACTTCATAGAAAAAAAAGTTCTTCATTTATCTGGTAGGATTAATAAGAAATAATTCAATTTGAATTGTTACCAACTAATGCAACAATTAATGCTGAGATCTACTGGCAGCAATTAGAGTGTTTGAACCAAGCTTTGAGGAGAAAATAACTTACTTTAGGGAAATGAAAAGGAATGTTTCATCATTACAATGCATCATTCCACACAGTAAAAATGACATTACAAAAATCTTGGTGTAAAGAAAATCCCTTATCCACTTTATTCTCCAAACCTTGCCCATTTAGACTTAGATTTATTTTATAGCTTACAAAACCCATTAGAAAAAAACAACTTTTGCCATGCAGGAATAGGTAAAAACTGACATTTATGAGTTCTTAGAATCAATATTAAAATAATTCTAAAATAATGGAATTAATAAGCTTGAAGAAGATGGAAGTAAGTCATAGATGATCAGGAAAAGTACATTAATGATTGAATCTTGAATTAAATGTAACAGTTGGCCACTTGTGTCGACAGAATTTATGAGATGTTTATAATCACCATTGAATCAGATTTTGCTAGTCAGTTCTTGCAGTGCATTATTTTTGCTGATAAATGCTTATGCTTATGTTGCTAGCTTTCTGATAGTAATTCCCTAATTTAGCATTCATCTCTGTTTATTCTACTACTAAACACGTAATCATAGACTGTCCACATTCTGTACGCATTAAGTAGAATTTTGTTAACTATGTGTCATGAACCCAAATGGGTCATAAAGAAAGGCTCAGACATTGATATTGGTTTGATAAACAAAGAAGAAAGAATATAGAAAGAATTGGAGAGTGGTTGTACATAATACCAATATTTACTCTGGCTGAGACTTCCCAAGTGGTACCTTTCGATATATGTACAGTTTGGAAGAGTTCATGTATGTTTATGGGTTAATTTCTACATCAAGTATTCTTAGCTATTTTCACTTGTAGTCAAGATTAGAGTTTCATGTTCCAAAAAAAAGTCACTAAGCTTTGTACTAACCAATACTATTACACCATGGCTAGGTAGATAGGACATATGTTATAGTTTTCCTCGCTTGAAAATAAAAATCATATATTTTCCAAGAATGTGTAAATAAAATACTTAATTTTTTTTTAAATTTAAAGAAACAATAATTTTATAAATTAATTATTCATTAGAAATGGTAACCTAGATTTTTCCAAAATTTATTAAATTTAAGATACAAGTAATAATTATTAAAGGTTAGAAATCTCCAAAAGTTAGTTCTCTGTTTGAACTATGGCTTTTTCTAAACCAATACCTATCAATATTTACTTTTGTTTTATTCAAAGATTAAAGAGAAAAATAAAAGCTTTCTAGTGACACAAATTTAACATTGATCTTAAAATCTTAAGAATAAGTATTTGGAACTAAAAAATCTTACTCCTAATTAGAATTTGCTTAGTATATATCTCAAAAATGTTAAATTTGGAGTTATTAAAATTTATACAAATACTATAGAAGCAAAGAAAATATATTGATGAAAAAATTATTCAAGGATAAATTTTAGTTTGATTGATATAAAGTACGAAAACAATTGCAGATCTTCATCAGAAGTAAATGCCAGAAGCTCTATTTCAATGAAAAAAAGTTGTTTTTCATAGGTTTCAAACAATATATTCAATCAATATTGGATGCTTTAATATTTTAAATGACAAGACTTGTCATGACAATGACACATCAACAATAAGAATAACAAATTAGAAATAATGCACTAAAAGTATCTCATATTAAGTGAATTTTATATTATTTTTTTTGTATCATACAAAGACTTTTTCATGCATTAAAATGTGTGTATATATATATATATATATATATTATATATATATATAATATGCAAAACACTTGACTAACCTTTGCTTTTGGTTTATAACAATTATTGGTAATTTCTAAAGTGTTTTTTTTTTATATAAATTCATTTTGGAACAAATTAAACAAGAAATTTTGTACCTTTAAAACAGGAGATTTGCAATGATTCTGTTTGGTATTGAAAAAGTAATTAATCAAACTGAGAAATGTTATCTTAAATGCCATTGCATTCATATGAATGAATTAAATACAATTTATTCTAATCAATACCTCTTTCATTTTCTCTTGACATTATACTTTAAGACAAATTACAACTATTCAAACCTATCTCATGCATTAATATACTTATGACAAAATAAATGGCCATTTGGAAACACAAAATATAATGCAGTTCAAACTTAACTTTTTAAATCAAAGCACCATTAAGACCAACAAAATGTTGCTAATGATCAATGAAAGCATGTTTTTCATGGCAGTAAAAGCTAGAATCATGGAAACAATTAATAAACTATTGGAATTCATTCTAATAAGATCTAGTTTGTACATATAAGTAAATTAGAAGATGTGACTGAATCATAATTTCAAAATTTGATAATTTTCTAAGATAACCTATTAATTACAAGATTATGTCATTCTCAGTTATTTTAAGCATAATTTTCTGATACAAAAGCATCTAAAAAATGCTTAGTAATCTTGGGTATTGCTCTATATCTGCACACTCAGGCACTGATATATATAATGTATGTATGTGTATATGTACAGTGATGTTTCATTGAGACACCAATTCTTGCCAGATCACCAAAGTTAAGTAACATCAAGCCTGGTCAGTAGTTAATGGGTAATCATTTATGATGCCAGGTACTAACCGAGGTTAGTATCTTGGAGTGCTATTAAACCCACTGGGTAGATGCATCCTTAGTCTTTGGTAAGACAGGCATCTAGGAGAAGGAAAACTCTGTAGTACAAACCTCCACCGCCTTGTGGATTACCTGAACTCAGGGAAGACTAAGGAAGTAAACCCTGAAAAAAAAATCTGGAGTTGGAGTCCCTAAGGTGGTCCGAAAATGTACTAAGCTTGCTCTGGTAGCTCCTGCAGCCCACCTGGTGCCAAATGTACTGCTCTGTTTTCCTTTGGATTTCTGCTGGCTAAGCCAAGAGGAGGGTACTGAGAAATGGGCAAAATCAGAGACCCCCCCCCCAAAAAAAAACTTTGTCCGGGCCTTTTGCCCTGGAGAGGCCACTTCACAGTCGCTGTTCAATCTGCAGAATCAACACAGGGCACATTTATCCATCGTCTCTAGAGAGGTATGGATGCCATCGTGTGTATATGTATAGGTATTTAAATATACTGGCACCAGAGGATGCGGATATAGAAAATTACCAAATTTTTCTTGTATCTATTTTAGACTAATACATAATCAGTTTTATCACAGTTTTGTCTTATTGTGTAAAGATTTATGCTTTATTCAGTTAAGATAAAACACAATAGTCTAGAGATTATTTTGACAATTTTATTTTGCGATAGATGAACAAGTTTATCAAAGTCCAAAATGGATATGCTATTAATTTTTACATCAAAACTAATTTCCTTAATGGAAAATATATAGTTTGGTAGAGAATAAGATCTTTTTAATAAGTTCATTCTTGTGTCAACATGTTCTTGAGTAACACAAGTTGCATTATTCAACTAATAGAAAGAAGGAATTTTCCAACAATCTTTAAAGTGAACATAAAATAACTGATTTGAACTCGCGTATTACAATTTTTAAATGTAAGCACTAATCTAGATATCATAGTAATGTTCAATTAAACTTTCATATATTTGTGATGTGGACTCAAGGTTGGGACTATGGAAGGAAAATATTGAACACAGGCTAGAGGTAAAAAAAAATATTAAACAAAAGGTTATAAAAGATGATGTAAAGAGTAAGCGAAGCTTACTATCAGGTAGTGTCCAATATACATAGTTGTACATGGTTGTGCACTACTAGTATTCCTGCTGATACTATGGTATTACTATACTGCTCTCTGAGAATAATATCTCCCATAATAATACACAGGGTGTAAAAGATAAATTGGCAGTTTAAGATCACAAAATCTAAACTTTGAAAAAGAAGTAAAAGTGTATGTGTATGTTTGTTTAACTGTTTGATTAAATACAAACATTATTTTATTCATTCATTTTTTTGTCCACAACTTGCTGAATGCTAGTCCTCAGATCATGGCAGGCCTTGACAGCTGACTCTTTCTTGATAAGCGTGGAATGCTTGCCTTATGGAGGTTATTAGGTAGGCCACAATTTTATAGGGGAGAGCATAAGAGACTTTCTCAACATAGCCCCATAAACAATAGTTGTGGGCTTTCAAATCTGCGGAGCTAGAGGGCCAGATATTTGAGGGCCCAGAAAACGGCAAATCTCCCTTCAATAAAGTCTACGTTTTTGATCCATAAGATGATGCAGAGTCCAGGATGAACATTATTTTTTTGGGATCATCATTCCTCATAATCCAAGGTAAGAAAATTTTCGCTAGAATCTTCAGATATTTTGCCACATTGAGGCAGGATGTTTACTCCGTATGATTGTAGGAACACAAAAAGGGTCATTTAGGATAACTCTTAAATTTCTGCGATTATTGATTTCATATACCACAAACTTTTTCTCATCTCAAAACTGTACGATCATGGTGTTTCAGGTGTTTGAGTAGCAAAGGGGTTCTCTCTTTATGAATGGTCTTAGATTTCAGTGTAAGAATGTTTTAACATTATAATACGACTTTATTCCAAGATCTTTCAGTACTACATTAGAACAGTCATTTTGGTCAAATTCCACTTTGTTGCCAGTTCAACCATTGATTGTGATAGATTTGCTGCAATGAACTGTTTCAAGATATTGAGAAACCTTCTAGTGCGGATTCTATCAATTTTTGCAATGTTAGCCTTCCGTTTGATGTTTTTACCTTCCTTTAAGTTTGCTACATCATGACAAACGGCCCATGTTGCATTGACAGTGTCTATGATAATGTCAGACGTCTTATCCCCAGCACAGAACAATTCAGCAAGAACCATTCTATGGTTAAATTCTACACAGGAACTCATTTTTTAAAGTATTTTTAGGTGGCTAATAGAGGGTATATACTACCTAACATTTCCGGTTGATAAAAAAAAAAACTTTAATTGCACAGTGAAATTATTGCCCATTTATCATTTACACCCTGTAGTAATGGAGGAGTCCATGATTTCAATTGTCAACTTTTCATTTACTTTCACCAACTATGAATTAAAACTGATAAATGTTGATGTTTCGAATGAATATATGTACAATATTTTTGTATTGACAGAATTTTCTACAACAACAAAGCCACTCTCCTGATATCAAAGTCTTGGTGACTTTGTGTCCTCTTGAGCAGCAATGACATGCTTACCTGCCAAATATTTTTTCATTGATCTCAATTCTCCTACCTAACTGGCCAATGCATATACACAAATATTTGCAATCTTCTGTGCTGTAAAGTTATATCAAACAGGTATTAAAAGATTTTGTTGCAAAGCAATGTGAAATGCTCAATTTTAACCATGCAAATGTCTCATTGATTTAAGTTTACAGACAGGGACTTGCCACTAAAGTAATTAAGGAGGCCTATTACATAGGAAAGCAGTTAATGCTTTTTTTTAACTAAATTAATTTCTTATGCTTTTTTTATATAGGAAATTAATTTACTATGCTTTTTATACTAAACTTAATTTCTAAAGCTTTTTTTTTCCCTAAGGTAGTTAAAGTAGCCTATTATATAGAAAGGCAGTACTGTATATATGTAAATTTTAGTTGTCTCAATCATTTTTTTTTTCTTTTAAATAACTATTGTGGTTTTATTTTCTAAAGAACTACAGGATATAAAGTCTCATACAAACAGACGATGTGATTCTTATAAGTATATAGATTTTAAGTGTTAAAATAAAATATGACCTTTAAAGGAACATTGGGAAATTAAATCTGGATTTTAATGCCATTTATTCTATTGGTGAAATAAAATAAAAGAAAATGAAAACTTAGTAAAATCTATCATTTCACCACAGGCAATTATAAATTGGAAAAAAACTTTTCACTACGTTTTTTTTTTTTTTTTTACAAAATTTCTTATTATAGTTCAATTCTTTCTAATCAAATTCTTTTTTTGTGGGGGGAGTTCTCCATAAAAAGTACTACAACATTAAAATCTCATTTTGGTAATAAAATTTCAGATTTTTGTTTAACGTTTTACTATTATTAATTTTTTTTTATTTACCTCAAAATGCCGCCTCCTGGTATGCACCTGCACCATCAGAGGCAGACTACTGCCACTTTGCCCCTGGCTGTTCGCTCTACTGCCACCACCACCAGTCACCACTGTGTCGATCGTATATAAATCGTAACATTGATTTTATTATCGCGTAATTTAAAAATAAATGAAAGTTAATTAAATTTTTGGAAACTTTTTTCGAAATTACTAAACTAAATAAATTCTATCATTAATTTCTATTAAATAAAATTTAAAAATAGCTTGTTTTTTCTCATGAATACATTAAACATGCGTGTCAATTTCAATTGATTTTATTTGAAAAAACAGTGAGTAATTGTTCATGCACAAGACCATTTTTACGTGCTTATTTGATCCCTGGGTTTTTTTAAATTATAAAATATGTTGTTTTTTTTTTTTTACTATTCTATACTTCAAGAGATTAATTAGTTTTAAAAATTACTTTTTGGTCAAATTTATATTGTATTACCTTTGAAATTTTGAAATCAACTCATAAAAATCTTAAAAATTACTTAAAACAATTTTTTAATTAAATATTTGATTCATGTTAAAATATAGTTTGCAAATATATTAATTAAAAATATTTGAACTTTCCAATTGTTTTTAATGTATTGTCGGAATTTATTTTACTTTTCTTTTCTCATGTACAGTTAAAACCCCGTCCAGCAGCCGCCGTCAAACTTGGTACTGATAAGGTAGAAGGTGAGACGATGTAGAAAGGGTTAAAGACAACCTTTAATGAGGGTTCAAGAATTACCGTGATATTATTCAAGAATAACCTAATGCGTCTTTTTTTTTTCAAGTTAATATTAAAAATATTTGATAAGGCACAGGAATCAAACCACTGTATTCATTTTGTCTAAGGTATTGGGGCGAAATTTATTTTTTATGGCTATATAATGGTTAAATAGTTTTTAAAAGTTTTTTGATAAAATAAATAATTATATTTGGCGATTTGTGAGTAGTCACAAAACTTTAATTAGGGTATTTAAAAATGTTGCGTAGGAAAAATTCCAAGTTAAAAGGTAGGTGACCAACAGTTTTACTGTTATTACTACTGTCGACTTTTCTGTGGGATAATGGAATGTGTAGAAAACTTTACGTCACCATATCAATTATTAAAGGTATTAAAAAAAAAAACAACCATTATATTTGGATTTTAAAAATCCGGTTTGAAGAAGTAACAAACCACGAAATTGTTTTTTTCTAAATTTCATACAGATATATCTCACTAACAAATATTCAATACCTGTGAAGGTCGAAAAGTTGTTTAATGTTTTTTTGTTGTTTTAAATGATGATTAAATAAAGAAATTAATATTTTGGACCCTAGCTTATCAAAATTACCAGGTTATCAAGATCACTCAAATCAGTTTTAATAAAGGAACATATAAGGGCCAAAATATTAATGTTTCTTCTATTGCCTTATGTCGCCAGGTCCGAAATATCAGCCCTTTAGGGTTTAGAGGATTAATGGTATATTTTTTCTTCCTTATCCTACAGAGCCATTAAATCGGTCATGGTAGCCAGGGTAATAATACCAAGCCAATCAATTTTTTTTTGCAAATAGTTTGGTTCAGTAATTTTCTTTAAAGTTAATGATCGAATCTTAATCCAAGCATTTGACATTTAGTGGCAGTTTCAGTAACAATATGCAATGAATATATTTAATTTTCAAGGATAAATTGTACGTTTTCTTTTGATAAAAAATGATTGAAATTTAAAGAGGTTCTAGTGCAAAAATATGAAAAATATAATTGTCTATAATATTGGGACTTTGAAAACTTAAAACTAAATTTAACAAACTATAATAAGTAAATTGGAAATTTATGAGTAATAGAAATTAAAAATCAGTTTCTTTTCCAGATCAAAGTTTCGATTTTTACACGCATACATAAAAAAGAAATACTTATTATTTAAGAACTAATTTTTTACAGAAATATATTTAAAATCTATATCAGTCAACATCATTATCTCAGTAATAGTAGTAAATTTTAATTTAAATGATCCGGATCCATTTTCCATTTATTGGGTTTTAAGAGCTTTGGGAAATTGAATGAATCAATAAAATTATCTAAAAAAAATGTGGGCGTCTGTCTATTCATGTAAATTTCAATGTACCACCTTACAAGTGTGACTACTGCACTACTGGCAAATGTAAATGTCAGGTTAACATGATATTCTCAGAAAATACATTAAAAAAAAAAAAAGCCTTTCGCGAAATACTCACACACATAACAGCTTGCAGCTAGCTAAAAGGAAATTTTACTTTCAAACTTCGTTTTCCCCCTTTTTTTTCTTTTAGCTCCGCCTTTTAAACTTTCTCTTTTTTTTCTCCTGCTGTGCTCTAAATGTGCTATTTATTTTATGAAGATCTAACTGATAACAATAATTTCCTATAAGTATTGATTACTTAGTACTTGCGTAATAATATTTTGCTTTAGTTATGAACAGTAAGTCGCTTATATCTCTCTCGCGACAGTAGTTCTAATAGTAGCAGTTGTTGGTCAGCATAGTTATAATATTTGAATTTGATGATAGCACACTCCACTCCACACTACTGGTCAGCAGTAGTGGTCATTGTAATTGTTGATGCATTTGCAATGTGGTGATTGATGATGCAGTGAATGAATAAAACAACCCCGTAGGAGATAATTAAAATTAAATACAATTTAAAAAAAAACAGTGCACAAGAAGTACAAATTAGATTTATTTCTAAATGATAATTGAAAAGTTGAAAGTTCGGCCAAGTAGACCTCCCAATTTTGATTTGTGTTTTTTCAATTCCAAATTTGACCCCTTAGCAGCTATTTTCCAGCTTGAAACCAATTAGAAAATGTTTCTCGGGTCCGAATATTAACCCATATATCCTATTTCAAGTGTTTAGACTCTAAACTGGCGTAGTAGTTTCCTAGGGACCGCAACGTTGTAATCTTTCAACTTTGACCCATTAACAGCTAGATTTTCGGCTCAAATACCCTATATATTAAATTTCAACTGTGTAGACCCAAAATTGGCACAGACTAATTGTACACACACAAAAAAATTACCTTTTTTATCATTTTACAAAAGAAAAAAGTACAAGCAATTAATAACGAATTTAATTTTAAATGTATATATTTTTTCAATTAACTAAAAAAAAAAAAATTTGATAAATAAATTTATTATGGAAGGTCAACTTATGCCAAATTTTAAAATTTAATTTCTTCTAAATATTAAGAAAATAAAAACAAAAAAATAATATGTCCCCATTTTTTCTAAACCAAGAAATATAACCACACGTTACCAGTCACTATTGAAAAAAAAATGAAAAAAGATGAATTCTTCCTTGTTTTATGATTTTTAAACTATTTTTCCCTACCATGAAAGAAAAAGAAATCTAGTGCGTTATTTTTATAAATTCGTTTCTTGATAAATTAATTTAGATTTATCTTCCACTTAAAGAAATCTTATAAAACAATTTCCCATAATCGATAATATAAAATCTTAAATAATTAACTAATACTTTTTTATTTGCACAGTCCACGGTACTCTAAAATATAACTGATAAAATACATTTTTTTTTAAAGAAAAAACACATAAAAACATATATGACCTTTTAAAACAGTTAACTTAAAAAAAAATCCTAAACATTTTCGTGAAAAAAATAAAACGGAAAAATATTAATATAAATAATGTTCTTCAAATCTAGAAAAGTAGTATCACTTCCACTAACTATTTTCATTTTTCCCAAGTTTTTTTTTTATCTGGGTTAGAGTGGGGATTAAAATTTATTAAAAAAAAATAACAAAAAAGATTTTCAGAAAAAAAAAATAAAAAAACACTACTTAAAAATCATAAAACTGGAACAATAAAACGATTTTTTCAAAAAATCTAAAACGCCTTTACAAATAAACTTTTATCTACGTATAAAAACAATTTTGACTTTCATCAGCGCTTGCAGAGGCATAGCCAGGGTAATTTGCGCCCGGGGCAAACTATAAAATTGGCACCCCCTCCTCCGTATTTAAACGCATTTTCTTTTACAATAACACTGTATACCTTACTGTATATCACTGATTGCAGTGCAAAACAACTTTATAATGTTATACCATCGGTAAAAACTGACCAAATGAAACTAGAAGACATATCGTCATTGGGCAAACGTATCAGATGACGCCTGCCACAGCCGCTGCTGCGATCTTGCCTGTGACCGGTTTTTTACCCCTGTGAAAATTTTGTAAGTCTCATTTTGGTGTCCCTGCATCTGAGCGCCCGGGGACATATGTACCTCGGCACCCCCCTCTAGCTACGCCTCTGCAGTAGGTAGTCAATAATGCCAATTAGCCTTCTACCACATGGTCACTCGGAAGCCGTTAACATGGCTATTGGACGAGTCTATCTTTCAGTGAAGGTGAGGGGAGATCACCCACAACAAAAAGAAAACTAAGGAAGAAGTACACAAAGGGAAATAAAGGGTTTCTGTCTGAACTTTTTATTCAGTCAACAACTAACAATCCACGACAGTTAGCGTCTAAAACTGAGCTAACCAACCATAGACATCTTATTTCGGCGTTTTTACTCTTTTTTTTCTGCCTCTCAAAAGCATACACAGCAATTTAATGCAATACAATAAGATATTAAAAAGACCAGAAAGGTTTACTCCTAACAACCGCCAAAATTTAGAATAAGAAAAATAGAATAAAATAACACCAAAAATACTTTGCAATTTTGAACGAGAAACTCCCCGCAAAATGGCGGAAACTACTTACACAAATTCAATTAAGAAAATAAAAAAGCAATATTTCTTTCTTTTTTGTTTAATCTTTTTGTTTTTGTTTCTTTTTCGTTTTTTTTGTTGTTTTTTTTGTTTTGTTTTTTTTGTTTTTTGTTTTTCAATTTCTTTATTTTTTCGGGTTTTTTTTGTTGTTTCTTTTTTCATTTTCTTTTCTATTTTCTTCATTTTTTCTTTTTTTTCCTTTTTTGTTTTTTTTCATTTTCTTTTTTCATTTCTTTTTTTGCTTTGTTTTTTTTTTCATTTCTTTTTTTTAATTTTTTTTATTTAATTTTTTTTCAATTTCTAGTTTTTTGCTTCTTTTTTTGTTTTGCTCTTTTTTTTCATTTTCTTCATTTTTTTCATATTTTTTTATTTTCTTCATATTTTTTTTCATTTTTTTATTTTCTTCATTTTTTTATTTTCATTTTTTCCCTTTTTTGTTTTTTCTCATTTGCTTTTTCATTTTTTTTTTTCATTTCATTTTTTTTCTTTTTCTTTTTTTTTTCCTTTTCTTGATTTTTTTTTTCGTTTTTTTTTCTATTCATTTTTTATTTGTTTTTTTTCATTTTTTCATATTTTTTTTATTTTGTTTTTTATTTCCTTTTTTACTTTTTTTTCATTCTCTTTCTTTTTTATTAGTCATTTTTTTATTTTCTTTATTTTTTATTCCCTCTTTTTTTTTCTCGTTCAATTCTCTGTTTTTCTTTTTAATTTCTTTTTATTTATTCCTTTATTCATTTTTATTTTTATTTTTGCCGTGACTAATACTTCGGTTCTCTCTCACACACACTTAGCTTCAACCACTCGCAGTCACGCTTAAAACACACACACACACCTAGAATATGAAAATTGTTCAAAATAATTAATCCCCCCTCCAAAAAAAAAAAGAAACTAATTATTCAAATCGTTAATTAATCAAAAAGATTAATTATTCGAATTGACGACTATTGTAATTAAGAATTTCTTCCTTTTTTTCTGACAAGGAAGAGCGTCAAGAAAAAAAAGGCTGAGGTTGTGTTTAATTGAAACACATGTCAATGATAGATTCATTAACAGAGAATATAATATTTATTTTAAAAAATGGCTACTGCTGACTTAAGTGAAATTTATACAGTCTGAAAAGAGCGCCAAATATAAGGAGAGTGTAGAAGGGACACTGTATAAATAAGGATGCGTGGATTTAGTTTATTTACTTGGTAAGCACCAACCCAAGTTTGGCACAAGGCCATTTTTACGTGCTCTTTCCCGGGCTTTTTACATTCGGTGTTACCCTTCACCTAGATGA
>JAUZSX010023520.1:0-21300 GCA_034780655.1 Idiosepius hallami
ACAACTGCCAGTTTCTTGCTTATGCGAACATATACGCGAGAAACTGGCAGTTGTCGACTTCCGTTGACTCCGTGTCTACATTTAACTAATACATATAGTTAAAAAGTTAATTGCAAAAGCCAATCAAATGAATCAAATCACAAGAGTTTGAACTCAATATACCATGTAGTTTTAGTATATAAGTAGAAAATTCTTAATATCTATGAAAGGATTTGTTTAGCCTTAAAATTTATCAGAATTTGATAAATTCTTATAATTGAAATCCAGGTTCTGACTGAATTTGATGCTCAAGAACCACCATCTAACATTTGTAAATCAATCATCAGTAGATGATACAGGTTTAGCAGAAAAAGTACCTCTATCAAGTTTCCTAGTCAAAATGACTTTATTTCTTAATTATTTCAGAGATTCTATTTTTCCATTGGTTATTATTACGTGTGGAGTACACAATAAGTCAACAATACGGAGCTGAGCATAATGTAATCTTTATTAGTCAGCCATCTTAAACATACTGCCACACTCTTTATAAAGGAGAGTTATCTAGGAAAGGGAAGTAACTGGTAGACTATATGTAACAGTTATCTTCATTCATACTAATACTTTAATTTATATCTTCATTCATACTAGTACTTTAATTTCTATCTTAAACGTGCACCAGAAGCAGAAATTCATCACTGGATTCTTTCCAACAGAAAATACTGAATGAATCAACATTCACCATGCCTGTTGAATGTTTATGAAGCTGATGCATTTGATGTCAGCACACCTAGGAGATGTGTTTATTGATTTCAGAATGGCAACAGACGTGTGAGTGACAAATCATTGTCTAGACATGAAAATGGACAGCCTTGTTCATCACTGGCAAAAGTGCATTGAGAATGGTGATGACTATGTAGAAAAAATAGGTTTTGGGGCACACAAATTTGCACACCTAAATGATACCATTCTTATTTTTGTAAAATCTCCAACCTTTAAGAAATAACTTTTAAGAATAGAAATTACTTTTAGAATGATTCTTGTAATAAGTTGCTACATATATTTTTGCATTGTTGATTATTTTAGTTTGTTTTTGAGAAAATCAAATACTTCCTTGCATTGGCAAAACGGTTTTAAAAAAATATTGATCAGATTTTTTAAAATCAGTGAAAAGTAAAAAATATCTTTAAAAGAAGGAAAATTTGATAAATATTTTCAATCAAATCAAGCGAAAGAATACAAGATGAATCTATTCAAAAATTTCTACTTGTATTGATCTAATAATGCTTTTTAATGATGTTTATATCCAAATAATGTGAACAACTTATTATTGGCAATCTATTTTGCTATTATCAATTTGATTCATGCATGAATACAAATAAAAATTCAAACAAACTGAATTTCATGAGATTCACTTTATTTAATTTTTACAAAGCTATGCAAAAAAACAATTAAATTTGTTCACATCCCTGCTTAATATTCTATTGCTCAGCAAATATTATAATGAAATGATTGTATCTCTATCATTTTACAATCATTTTTGGAAAGTTTTGAGTAAAAACACTTTCTCCACATTTACATTTTGAAATGTAATTTGCTTCAAAAGCACAAAGAATAAATCTGTTTTTCTGTAAGCTTTTCCAACTCCTGCAAATTATAAGATACTGCACATTATTATGTTTACTCTGTTTTATCTGTTATTCTCATCTTTATTGTTGTGTTTTATCCAAATGTGCATTCTAGTTATCTTCTGGAATTACTTCCCAAATTAATAAAACATTTTGTTAAACTGTACACAAAAATTATTCTATGATTTCTGCAGAAGCGTGCCTTTTATGATTTTTAAAAAAATCAAATCAAATTTTATAAGTTTTAAAAACACTTTAATGGTTTATTTTAAAATTATATTGAATAAATAACATGAATACATCACCAAAACAATGAAAATTTCTAGTTTTGTGCCTTTTATTTGCAAGTTTATGTCATGAGGTTTCTATTTTAATCATGATTTCTATGAAATGCTCATGCATTGGAATGTACAAAGGGAAAAAAAGAGCAAATGGAATCAATGTTAGTAAAAAGAAGGGGCATTGGTGTATAACAAGTCTAATGCATAACTGGGAAAAGGTTTAAAAGGATGTAAAAAAAATTTTAAAAAATGTAGTAAACTCATTTTTTCCATCTTGACTTACTGGGTGATAATGTAAAGATGTAATAATAGAAAAATCTTCATTTTCTGAGCTTAAAATTGGCCTTGGCCTTGGCCTATTTAACATATACAGTCTATATCATTGAAAATTTTAAGGTTGAATAATACTTGAACTAATTGGATAACCAAGATTTCTAAATGTTGGCAGTAAAAAAGAAATATTTTCTATTTTTCAAGTTGTAATCAATTTCAGATCTCAAAGGAAATAAGGAAAAGAGAAATTTTTCTTTATTAATAAAAAATAGAACACTTGCTTGAAGTGATGTTCTTTAATTGACAACTGCTATTTTTATTTTGTTTCTTTTTAAACCATCATGAATAATTTTAAGTAGTGTAAACTTTAATTTAATTGTTGACTGAGTAAAAAAACTATTAATGCTGCAAAAGGGAGAAAACAGTCTGTTGGGAAATCCATTGATCTAAACCAAAAAATAGATTAGAATATTTCTTTGTTAAAACAAGTCGGTTCAATAAAGAAATTTGTAATTTAATTGTATTTATTTAATTTTTGGTAGATTCATTTTGGCTAACATTTTTCAGGGTTTTAAAGAAAAAAGATATTTTGCACCTGTTTGCATTGTAACTTAAGATAAAACCAATTGACATGCATTAGACATTTCTAAATTATTTTATCAGTATAAAGTTATATTGTGTAATTTTGTATATAAAATGTTGCCTATATTGAAAGTTGAAATCGAATTATAATCAACAAAAACTGGTAACCATCAGTTCCTCACCTATGTCACCCTGCCATCAGTAGCTGATGTGAACAAATATTAAAAGATTGATATTCCTCTCTTAAACAGGGATTACATTTTGTATAAGTAAATAGATTAATTTTTGATTGTTATCATTCTATTTTTAAACATTTTAAAATAAATAATGAAAAGTTGTTTATAAAAAATTATAAAAATCATTTTTTTATCATTAAACAGAGGTGTGTCATGCTGAACTTTTTTAAAAGTATATAAATAGATTAAAAACTGCTTAATTCTTTTCAATTTTTCAAAATTAAAAAAATAGTCTTTAATATTTTCAATTTTCATACAGAAACTAACGTGGAATTTTTCATTCAGTTTTAAATCATTTTCATTATTTATGTCCCTTAAAAAGAATGAGAAAATAACACCATAAACATTAGAAAATCAAAAACAATTTTAAAAAGATTGAAAATAAATTAAAAATTATATTGAAGCAAAAAAAAATCTGTTGCTGATTTTCCTGGATACGTGACCTTTGTGCCCTGACGGCATAAGGCCTGACCATTTGGGTCTGAATGGATGTAAAATTAGTGAGACCTTACAAAAGATGTCAGTGGAATTGACAGTTTGCTTGACCAGGTTTGTTGGTGTGCTGTAAATCCAGGAACTTGATTTTGAGTCCTTATTATTTTTTCTAAAAGGACCTGAAATTTGGGACCTGGTTTTGCTTTAAATTTCCAATTGTTAAAACATGCTATGATACCCAAACCATGGAATGTGATGAATCCATTAATAATCCTTACCTTATGGTCCACATAATTAGCTTATTAGCTATGGACTGCAGAAAATCAATTTCAACAGGGAAGAAAGTTTCAGTGCCATGAACAAGAGCAGCACTTCTTTCAAATTTCTGGACTTCCAAGTAAAATGAAGTGAAACCATGTTTATTCAGAGTATCAATCAAAAACCTCAAATCAAATTGGTCATGCATTTCCACGGTTAAACTGCAAAAGTTTAAAAGAGAAAACAGATTCATTAGTGGGCAAAATCAATAAAAATGCTTCAAATAAAGGAAAAGTTCTACAAAGACTTGGATATCACTTGCAAACCATTTAGTAAACCTCCTCTATCAGCCACTCATAGAAACCGGTATTGTTTTTTTGGAAAAAATATAAAAGAGCATAGAACAAAGAGCATGCATAAACACAGAAACTCACAAATCCTCTGAAGTAATTTATAACAGAAACATATTCCAATAGTATATTTTTAAATAAAATAGCTACAAATATACGATGACCTCAAACATAGTGTAAATCTGAAAAAATAATCTTTATTGGTTTAACCGTAGTGTGTAGATTTTGATATATACCCATGATCAGTGCCATGCTTAGCAACATAGTGTCCCTGATGCAGAATGCACCTTGCAACTACTTACCCCCAAAAAAAGGCAATTTGCACACCAACAACATTCTATAGGCTTTGATCAAAGGCTATACAAATATAGACAGACAGACAGAAAGATGGGTTATGATAATGATTTTCTACTTTATCCTAAAAATTAATTATTTTTGTAATTTTTTGCATTACAAAAGATCTGTGAAGCCAAGGAGCCTTGCAGGCCCAAACAGTTGTGAAATTAGTGGGCACCCTTAGCATGGCCCTGCTCATGATGTGTTTTGGCTAAGAACAAAACAGTTATCCTGTGTTTCTGAAATTATATTTGATGCTATTATGTATTTTCTGTCAATTTATAGATACACACATAAGCTTAGGTAAAACCTAATCATGATAAACTAAAGAGAAGGTTTTTAGACTTATCTAAATTATATAAAAGTCAATGAATGGAAAGTAAATTTTATTTTCAAATATGACAATGAAGAAAAAGACAGAGTTATTTAGATATTTAAATAATAAAAAAAGACAGCAATTTCGAAGTTTAAATATTAGGGTATTTTAAAAGGAAAAATAGGAATTACATAGTTTATCTTAAATTCAGTGTTTGAGAACATCTTTCTAATTTTGATAAAAGGATTTTAAATGATTCCAAAGAAATAGGTTTTATCTTAAAATCATCTACACATTATTTTTTTTTGCTTTTTCCTAAAATGAGATTAGCATTTGATTAGAGATAGAATTTGTTAAACATTATTACAATGAAATAGAAAATTAGGTAGTATCATTTTATACTCAGCTTTTCCTTTTAAAATAGTTCTTTATATCAATTTTATTTTCATTCTGAGTTAAGCCTTTATACAGTCTTATAATAGTAAAATGGAAACATAAAATCAGGACATAAATTGGATGAAAAACGGAATGAATGAAATTACTTTTCAAACAAAAGAATACCTTATCAGATTTTTCCTTTAAAATTTCAACACAATGAAAAAGTTAAAATATTAAGAACAAATATGAAAATGAGCCAACAAAGATAGGTTTTTTGTATAGTTATTTGTTTTTCTGTTCTCGAAAATAAGGAATATTATCTTTAATGATATTTTTTAGTTACTCATCCTTAAGATTATGGTAATTCTATGTTTTAATCATCAGAAGAGTCTCTAGACACGAGATAATCTCTCGAGCTGGGGCTTTGGGCAGGATGCAGTTTGCTCATGTTGCGCTGCTGAGCAGACCATCGCTCACCTGCTCACAGATTGCCCACTTAGGGTGCCTTGCTGCCCATCGTTTTCTCTCTAGATGGAGTGGCACAATATGATGATGATGAGAAGTGTATGTAAATAATCATTCAGTTGTTACAGCAAAAAAATCGGTATTTATAGTTTAAGTTAACCTTACAATTAATTTTTTTCCTTTCTAAAAGGTTTTCTATATAGACTTTCTTCACTCGGGAACCTATTTATGTATTTGCTTGAATTTTCTTTATAGATCTTGTTCTGTCTTCAATTTAAATCGAAAACCTAAACATTTAATTATTAGTTCATAAATTGGATTCATTGGAAAAGTAGTTTCTATAAGTTCAGACAACTAAATTCTTATATTTCTAATTCTCTTTTATCATAAGAAAGCCTAGAGTGCTGATCTCTCTTTCAATTCATCTACCTAAGTCCAATCATATTTCTTCTCTATCTTTGTAATTCTATGAATGCAACATAAAAAATGAATTCTATTTTTTCATCTTTTGATTTTTATATTTATCAAAAAGTTGATAGTGTTCATCTCCACATTTTTCAAATGTACTTCTGCATCTTTAACAGAAGATTTGTTAATTTGTATATTTATTATGTAGACTACAGTTGTTTTTATATTTGTTAAACTTACAGCAATTTTGACAAATTATTTTTAGCTCTAATTTTTAAGTTTTGCATAATACTCATCAAATTTTTGTGAGTTTTTTTTTCAGATCACTTATTTCTATCTTAGTCTATATATTTCTTATATAAAAATCTTACTCTTAGACATTTTGCTTTCTGTTGTATGAACATAAAAATAATGTCAGATTATTGTCCCTTTTCAATTGTCAGAATTTATATGGCTTAAATAATGACAAATAAGATAACAAAAAATCCTCTTTGCAATAAAAATCTCTAAAATTAACATTAAAACTAAAGAAAGAATGACAACAGCTCAACATTATTGCCTCTATTAATAGAAATTTTATATTCTTTCATTAAAAATATTTAGGTCTGACACACAGAATTTTACTCACAAAATCAAAAATATTCAGTTTATTTATTCCTATATAAATAAAAACTTGTTGGCTAAATTGCATTATATATCAATTATTATCATTAATATTTTTTTGGGATGCTAATTATTGCATAAAAAATAAATTGATCACAAAATTATTTTGTTTTTATTGACTTGGTTATGCTAAGACTTGGTGGTTCTGGTTAAGATTTCATGAGTAAAGTTTTTTTTGTTTGATACAGTGATTTTTATATTAGATCATTAAGTGAAATGTCCAATTCTATTAATCACATTTTTGTAGACCATGATTTCCACATATATTTATTTTAAATTCTTAATTTGATACCGTTTGACCATAACTTCTTCCCCTAACAAATGAAGTTCAAGTCAACATATAATTTCATGGTTTAGATATTTTAAATCAACATAACACATAAGTTATTTATTAGAATCTCACACCATCAATATCTACAACTCAGACATGAAGATTTCATGTCATAAATGCAGAGATTCAGTCATCATAAAATGCGATTTTCAATCCCCTTTGGCCTATTTTGTTTTATTCTGCTCAAATAGATCAGAGGGGATTTAACATGAAGACAAAATTTTACAATAAAGATGTTTTACATATCACTTCCATATGACTCCAAATAAATTCATTTTAATCTGACTCTTAGAACTAGTTAACTCTCTTCAGAAAATCTGACCCAATGTACCTAGGTGAACTTTTAGCAGCCCATGCCAACTCATAATGATGTTACAAATGTTAATAAAAAAAGATTATATTTTCAGTGTTTTTTTAAGAATCAAATACAACATAATCTTGAAAGAAATCAAAATGTTTTACCTTTATTTTGAGTTTTAGTATAAATAGTCCATTTTCCTAGACCATTAACTGTCTACAATTAGTTTCTATTTTTCATAGAAATTCTACTTATCATGGCTGTATGCCAATTTTTTTATTTTTTTATTTTTTTGCTTAGATAACCAGATATGCAACTTGATAAATATATCAATGTGATAATTTCTCCTTTAGGCAAGAAATACTCTAAATAAAAACCAATCAACTTGTTTTTTTTTATATAGGTCAAGAAATTTTTAATACTTATTTTTCTTTTGGCAGAAATAACTAGGAAAATAAGCAACCTAGCCGGTAGTTGTTTTAGTTTTCTTTTCTTTGTTAAAAAAAATTTCTTTTCTTTGTTAAAAAAGTTTTTCTTTCTTTGTTAAAAATCAGATTATAAGGAAAAGAAGCTACATAGTTTCTTGGCTTCAAAACTAATACCAAAAAGATTACTTTCAATTAGATAATGTAGATTCCAATTATCTCTAGCAACAATTCTATTTCTTTTCTTTTTTAACCTATCGTACATTGTAAGGTTTAAGAATACAATAAAGTTATATGTAGACATTATTGACAAAAACACTCTAAATTACTATTAGATATTTTGGGTTATAGTTGTTACAAAAAAATTATGATTTTTTTTTATTTCTAAGAAACTGGAATTATAATAAATAAATAGCATAGAGTTAAAATAGTTTAAGTATTGTGATATTGGGGAAATTAAATGAATCCAATGCATTGTCTATTATTAACTTTTATAATGCCTATTTTTGTTCAAGCCATATTAAGGCAATGTGTAGCTGTATCACTATTACCATTTTTTTTTGCATAAGTTTATCCCAGAATTAGGCAGCCATGTTAATTACTTGATAAAAGTTCCTGAATTAAAGTTTTATCATTATGTTGAGGATGTAAAAAGTAAACTTAATCTCACAATCATATTAACTACAAATCCTACAAATAGAAGATGATTATTTCTTTTTTATTATAACCCTATTCATGATAATTCCAGTAGAAAAGCATTTATTTCTGTCTGCAATTGCCAAGAATCTTACATTAAATTATTTAGTGATAATACAAAATAGAACAAAAAATGAAACCCTTAAAGTCTATCTGATAAAAGTTTTGTTTTGAACCTAGGTTGACATACTGTTATACTAAAACCTACAACTTATTCTTATGTCATTTGCAATAAGATATTTACTATAAGTAAGGAAACTTTTGAGGTCGAATAATAAATATGCAAGTATTATTTATATATATTTAATTTAAAGTAAGACTGTGCAAACAGAATAGATTTATAATTAACAGTGTAAAAAAAGGACTTAAAAATATGATTGTTTTCTTGCATAAATTTAATTGATTATGCAAAGAATTTTTAAGTGACTACTTGGATGTAACAACTTTAATAATTACATTATAAATTCTTTTTATAAAAGATTTTTTTTCTGTTTGCAAGAGTAAAAGAAAAAAAGACAGAAATTTAGATTTATTCTCTTAAATATTAAAAAAGTCCGTAGCATAGTGCTAGTAGCATGAACTTAGGGCTTCTAATTTATGATTTCAAATTGAAGTTGGTTTAATATGTTTACTTTGGGAAAAATATTCTTTAAAATGTACCAATGCTTGAATTTCCTTATGCTATAGAACATATAGTACAATTATTCATGACTGATTGGTTGGATTTAATGGCATATTTACTAATCTAGGGTCATTTTATGCTAACAACTACAAAAAAGTTTCTAAAAATGGTTTTAATACCAAGTGCCATAAAACAAATATGGTTTAGTTCATTTGTTTGATTGCATATCAATCTTTTGGGCTATTTAATGCTTATACTTCTTATTCTAGAAATTTGTTTTTATAAACTTATTTTTTTAATTAGAATGTATTGCACTACTTAAACTAATAGAAGGGGGGAAATTAGAGTGTTCATAATTTTCACAAGATTTAACCTGAAAATGAACCTAAACGAACAGTTATCTTTTGAACTACAACAGTTTCATTCACTATATCATTACTTGGTAACCAGAATTCTTTAAAAAATAAACAGAAACTACAGAGGTATCTTTTCTGGTGAATATAAAGAAAAAGATGTTAAAGATTTTTTTTTAAATTTTAACCATCGTCCCATGAATAATGTTTAATTTTGGCATTTGCATATAATGTTGCATAAAATTTAGGACAATAGCTGAAAGAATTTTTTTTATATTATTCTTTTAGATTTTTTTTCTTTCTATTATTTTTTTCTAGGTTCTTAAAGAATACTTTAATTTCAAGATGTCATTTAAATTTTTTGTTATTCCCCCAAAAAGCTCTTTTCTTACCCATTTAAAAATACTCTTGTCTCTCTTTAAAAGGATAAATAGCCTTTTTTTGATGGATAGATAAGGACAATAAAAACTATATTAGGATCAATGATATAATAATAAGAATAGATGCTACTCATTGCAATACAGCTTTTTCTCACACTGTTTTTCCTTTGAAAATAAAAGAACCTAAAATCATAAGAAAGAGAAATTCTAAGTTTGGTTCTTCTATTCAGACAAGCAGCAGCCATTTTCCTTCCGTTCTGAATGAGGGTCAGAAATGCTTTTCAAATGCTGACTTGTTTTTCAGGAATTGATCAGAGAAAATTGAATTTAACTAGTTTTTAACAAAGGTAACTTAGATGATGGCGCTGATCTACTTGCCAGTGTCACATTGAAGCACAACCTTTGAATAATCAGGCATAAAGATAAAAGAAACAAGAAAGGAAAAAAAATTCTTGAATGAATCTGACTGAAAGATGACCAAATAGCAACCTTTCCAATCTCGTTTATCAAACAATGACAGAAAAAAGAAAGAAGGAGAAAAAGAAATAAAACAATTTTTGTTTCTTTCTCCTTTATTTATTTATTTTTTTCTTTTTAGTCCATTTATTTCCTCGCCCTACTTGAAAATGTGTTTTAACATTGAGGCAGAAAGAACTATTCCACAAATAGAATTTTAACGCCATGTTGAGACACTAGAGCTGAAATTTCTCTTTTTCTTCTTTTAAACAAACTTATAATTTACAACGAAGACATTTCTTCATGATGCAATTTAATTCTACCCTCTTCCTGGATCCTAATTTTTTTTGGCTACTGAAAATACATTTTGTTCCAACTCCAATTAATTATACCTTTATTAAACAGCAAAAAGAAAATTTGACTTTGAGGTATTCATTAATAGTTAAATACATACTTACACAGATTTATTTTTAGATAAACAGATACGTACATAAATACATGTATATGGATATAATAACAACACACATACATTCTTGTATAGATACATATATACAAATATCTATCTATACCCACACACACACACATCAATAGTAAACTTAGTATATTATAAATAGACTAGACACAGAAATGAAGTTTTAAACACTGATAAAGAATTTTTCAAATGCCCAATATATCTTTATAGATTGAACTATCGTAGACATTAACAATTACTCAAATGAACTACTGTACTATCTTTTGCAGGATTATCATTTTTTTACACCAAGTTTAAACAGACATCCAAAAAGATGAGTTACTTCCTTTGATTAGTTCAAATCTATCATATGTGTACATTTCCTGCACCCCCGACCTGTTTCAAATAAATTTTGAAATAAAAATAAGTTTTCAATTTTTAGCAGTTCCATGGATAATGTACTTTACAATTTTTTTAGAAATATTTTAGTAATTTTTTCATTTTTATTAATTTTTTTGAAATTGCCTAATAATCAAAATCCTCCAAGTCAAATCAAATCATTAAAATATAAATTTTAAAAGTTTTATAAATATATAAAAAGGAAAGAATAAAGAAGCTTTTTCATGCCTAGAAAGAAGTGCTCATTAAGTTTTAAGTTCAGAACATGACGAGGTTAATTTTTTATGCAAATAATTATTGATATTTTATTTAAGAAAAAAATTATTTTAATGAAAAGATTTGATTCATATCTCATCAAATTGTCAGTAGATGCCTTTTCTTAATATTACAGTATGACTAAACACATCCGAAGCCCAATTCATCAATTTTATTTTGTATATACATTATAAATATGTAAATACTTAATAAGATTTTCTTAGAAAGAAAAAAAATAGTTTAATTCATTTATTGAAAACGAAAAATTTCTGTAAAAATGCTCACCAGTCAAATTATATTTCTGAATATATGAGCTTATTAGATCAATTCAGCAGTTTATACCATTTACAGAAATTTATCTAGCTTAGTCGAAAATACTGATCTACTGTAGTGAAAGATCTAGGGTCTCTATCCTTAGCTAAGATATTATATTAATGTGTTCATAGTTTTTTTTTTACCAAATAAGCCAATTTATTTATTTATTTTGTTTTTAATCCTTGAGCAAAGGCTTAATAATTTTAGTGTCAATCAATTTTTTTTAATAATAGGATTTACAACATGAAAATTTCCTAGTTCAATGCCCAGCAGAAATCCAAAGAGGTCATCAACCAAAAAGTTGTTAACAACAAACATGACATCAGTCCAAAAACTAATCACAAAGAAATTTAGCTATTTCTACCTTGAAAAACCTAAAGACTAGATTTCTCTCTTTTCAAAACCCGTGTGGTTTCTTCCCAATTTATATATATATACAGTTATTTACTTGACATTTCTATGTGTTTATAATAACTTATCAGTCCCAATTATATGCAATAAACAGACTTTGAAGTGCAAAATTGGCCAGCTGCCATGCACTATAATTTTACTTTCTAACCATTCCATTATGAAAAGACCCATAGAGCAGAAAGTTTATAACTTTCTCATAGAAGAAGAAAGAAAATTCTATTTCTAAGTTTCTGGCTAAACTCATCCACAATTATCTTGATTCAGGTTTCCATGGTTACCTTAATAATATTCCCTCCTATTATATTCATTTTAGGTTTCTTTGATGATTCCTAAAAAATGTGTTGTGTGTTATTCTGATAACGTAAAATCTTGCTGAAACTTTTCTGATTTTTTTTTTGATATTTTTCCTGTGAAAAAGATGTTGGTGGCAGAAATTTTTAATCTCTGCTGACCAGTTTTCTGTTTTTGCAAGATAACCACTCACCAGTACATATTACTAAACTATACCCAATAATCTATGTTTATCTAGTGTAATTTGTGTAATATTTTGATTAGTTGACATTTTATATGAATTATATTATATTCTATTAATTGATTATATTATATTTACATATATTTATCATTTTGTAAGTATTTGCTTTATGTTCAGCTAAAAGTATCTCCTAGCTTTTCCTGGGAACTTGCTACTAAGGTAGTTAAGGGAACATTTTATAAACAATAGCAGTACCATATGATTGATAAGTGGTAAACTCTCATCAATTTTTACAATTAATAAAAAAAAATATCGAATTATTTTTATTTTTAAAACATTTATTAAAACAAATATTTTAATAAATTCTTAACACTTTATATGTCGAGAAATAATTCTATATTTAAGTTGTTTTTACTTTAACATTTTCCTATTAAATTAGAGAAAATATGTTCATTGAAATGAGTGAAAAGTGAAGCAACAATAAAAACATGTTGCCTTGAATAAAGTACAAAAAAAGTACATCAAGAAACCAGTCATGTTTTTAAAAACACACACACACACACACACACTCTCTCTCTCTCTCTCTCACTCACACACACACATATTGATATCTGTGTAGAAAAAGAGAAATTATGGAAAACTTTTAACCTCAAAATCTTTGATTCAATTTTATGTCATATACCACTCTATAACTATTTTGGTTAAAATATTTGGACGGTGGAATTCAGGCAACATCTACTTGCAAAAACTATCTTTATAAATGATGGCATTAAATAGAGGTCAAATCTGATAAGCAACTTTCTCACTTTTACTAAATTAATCCACATACATCTAACTCAGTTTGAAAAGTGGCTACTTGCTAAGTCTATCAACATGCTTACATCTCATTAGGTAAATAGGTAAAATATTCCTTATACTAAATACTACAAAAAATGGAATCCACTTTCAGCTTTATCATGATTTCAGCTTGTAAGAAGACTTTTCTTATTCTTGATCAACTTGACCCAAATTAAACCATGCATTTTCTGGAATAAAGATTAATATGATTATTATTAATATACCTGCTTATGATTATTAGAAAATGTGTTAGAACTGTGTCTTTCTGCTTACAGGATATGATTTGCTTTGAGATTTAACGGCATATCAACCACTTTGGGGCCATTTAATGCCAGAATGGTATTTTCTTTATGTTTCCTTACAGGAAGATTCTTACTAGAGGGCATTTTTCAATATAATTTTTTTTATAAGTCTAACAAGTTTTTTTGTTTTTTTTAAAACAAGTCCCAAGAGTGGTAAAGATACCAAAAAATGATTTATTTTCTGAATTTTTTTAATTTACTACCATAAGTAATGTTCTAGAAACCAAAATATATTTTTTTTACTTTATATTGTGAAAACTTTTGATTATAAAATGGCTCAACAATGTTTGAAACTTTTGACAAATTAGAAAATTTGAGTTCAGTCAATAAAAAAATCTTGTGAATTGGCACCATATGTCACTTAGAATCACGGGATTTGTCAAAATATTACTTTATCAAAAATATTATTTGTAAGATTTTTTTCAGCACTCAAACACATCAAAAACCTTGTTTGTAGTGCAGGTGTGTATTTAGATTGACTCTCACATAACATTATCATAGGAATATGTATCAAACTACAGTTCTAATCTATTTGTCTCTCTATTCTTATCATATTTTCAACTGTCTTCTTTCCTTTGTCACATTTCATTTACCAGAGTGGAAAAACCATAGTTAAATTTAATTTCATTCAACCAAAAACCAAAGGAATACAGAAAAAAAATATTAGTTGGGATAAAAATTTTGATAATACAAAAAATAACTTAAATATGTTATACTTTCAATATGTTTAACCAAATTTATTTAGCTTCCTGAATGGATGAGAATAAAAAGTTATTTTTATGTTATTTTGTTGTAGTTGTTGCTGCTGATAAAGGAAAGTGTTTTTGTTCATTGGTATTTCTATTCAATATTTTTAGTGATTAATTTTTGCCCCAAATACAACAGAAATAGCTACCCACAGTTTTATTTTCTGTTATTATTACCAACAACATAAACAAATCCTTTTCATTTCAAATTCCATTGAAAAAGCAATTCAAATTTGGTGAAACATGTTTGGAATACAACATATTCAAATTATTTTCTTTCTTATTAGTCAAAAACTTTGTCCTGTCAAAAATGAATTTATATTCTTCACATAAAAAAAATTAGACTTCAAAATTTCATTTTAACTAATACGAAATATTTTGATATCATTTCCTTTAACTTAATATTTAGAAAAAAGATTAATGTGTAAACAAACAAAAATTAGCAAAATAAAAAGAATAACACACATTAAAGAAATATCACTGAAAGAAGTTACATAAAATTATGAAGGAAAAAACAAAACAGATAGCCACATTCTTAAACAATTTAGCTCGAGTTAAAAATTTATAACTTCATTTAAATTTCATTACTTAATTCAAACATTTCCATTTCAATTTTATTCAAAGAATATCTTTGTTTACTGAATTAATTATTAAAATGTAAACAAAACTTTGACCACATGCTGAAACACACCAAATCCTTCCAAAAGGATGCATCAGCCATTGTGAAGATAACACCAAAGATGAGAGTAGAAGTCTGAGTACCTTAACTAAAGATAATAAAAAATCATCTAATCAGTTCAAACAATCAAGCTCATTTATAGATTTCTTATTTCAGGAGGGTAAAAAATTGCAATCCTTAGAGAATTAAATTTTTTAAAACAATGAAAATTTTTATTAAAGGTTAATTAAATTAAAAATTTTTTTTTTCATTAAATGGAAGTCCTTTAATTTAAAAATTGTGTCTCATACAAATAAGAAAGAATATGAAGTACAATAAGAATTCAATTTTGTTTTCATGCTGTTCAAGTGTCTTCAATATTTTGAAGATATTATTTAATGTTTATGTGCTGGAATCATCTTATTGGAGACATACTGAGCCACTAGTCTCAAAGAAACTTTACATCCTAACTAGTTTACTAATACTACCTCATATTATTGACACTGGTTTTTTTCCACAGATTTATTTAGAATATTTTTCATCAAACCAACAAGAAAAAACTCAGAAAAAGATATTTAAGAAGCTTATAAGAATTCATTAAATAATCCTATTTTTTTGTCAGATTAGCTACTTTCAAAAACCTAATTTCTTTATTAGTTCATTATCATAAAAAAAGAGATAATTACTATTTCTTATTGAAAGAAAATAGGTTGTCACTTGTATGTTTTTCTAAAGAGACACTATGCATCATTTTTTCATTCATTGTTGTACTAACTAAATTTGAAAATAGTTTTCCAAATATCGGAAGTAAATTCAATATTATTTTTTATAAACTCGCAGTTCCTAAAGTCTTTACAAGAATTTATATAAAAACAATAGTATTGATATAAAGTAAATTTTATATCACAAGTATAATGTGTGTGACTTTTCCAATAAAAAAAATTATTTATCATAATAGGAAAATCCCAATTATTAGCAATGTTTTAGACCACCTTTTGCTAACAGTTTTCTGACAAGTTTCCCAATTATTCAGTGTCAAAAATCCAAGATTAATGTACTTTTGTACAATATATTCTATTTTGAAATATTAATGTATTCTGATATCCAAAAATATTTTAAAGTTGTAAACAACATTAAACGATAAAAAGTTTCTTACCAGAAACTTATAGCATATGTATGCCATTTGAAACTGGTTGTTATGTAAAGTGCGGCACACATGCCTTGAGTTGCTAACTCTTATTTTAGATATTTATATCCATATAATACTGGGTAAGTTTGGTCAGATTTCTAATTTATTTATTCTAATAATTTTGATTCAAAACAAATTATATTTTCTGGGCCTATTTAAGATATTTTGAGATGAATTAATTATTTAGGTAATTAGAAAAGTAGATATTTAACTGGATCCAATAATAATTTCTTAATTTAGGATATTTTTATCATTTGATAACATTGATTTATATTGATCACCAGTCAAAATTCCTATAGACTCTCCATGATATTTAAATGTATCTTCTAATCAAAATCCAATCAGTTAAAAATATTTTGCTTAAAATATCTCAATTAAAATCTGTCTGTGAGAAATCACTGTGGTATCGTGGTAAAAGGCTCATCAGACTGTCGTATTACTAGATAGACATATGTTTTGTTAAAGAAGTATGTTTTATGTGTCATGCCAACAGTTTTTAGCTGCAAACCTAGATGATGGACACATCCAAGAAAATTTTATCCTATTATTGTTATGGTTGATAGGATAAGTGTTTTTGCACTGATATTATTTCAAAAGCAAACACAACAGAACAACTACTTAGTGCTGTGCTATCAAAACTTTGAATTCAATATGCTGTATTCAATGTTTGTCTTGTGATACTATGTGATACTATATGGCTATACCCTCATTAAGTTGTACCAAACTATTCTTTCAAGGTCAATTTTGTGTCTTAAGGTACAATTTGTTTAGATTTTTCAATGATCATCTCATTTAACATTTTTTCATAATGCATCCTATAAATGAGTGTGGCCATCTCTGGCTATTCCATGTAGTTGCAAAGATGGATGCCAATTAAATGCTGTTAGGCAACCAAACAAAGTAACAAGCAAATGAACACAGAGGTGATTTTTTTTTTAATTCCATAGATAATTAATTCTGATTTAAACATTTTACCCCCTTAGGATTCCATAACTGATCTTTAAAAACACAAGCTTTTGCAAAGATGTCTGACCAGTTTTGTGTCTGTCAAAAAAAGAGAATAATGAAAAAAAAAATAAACAAGTGATGGATTACCAGATCCTACTTGAAGATGGTATATTTGGTTAAATAAAATGCAGTTTTCTTTTTCATATGATTTTATAAAAAAACGATTTCTAGTTAAAGTATTAAGTGTATATATTCATTAAAATATAAACCCTCACATTCTATAGTCTTCTTCCAACAGTTCAACAACTTAGTAATGTCATTTTTATGAAAGTCTTTTGTTTTTCTCTGGAAAAAAGTTACGCACCTCCGTTTCCGAGTTATCTTCAAGATTGAATCATCTGTTTTTCATGTGATAATCTAATCTCAAAAACAAGTAAAAATCTGTTGGAGAGAGGTCTGAATGGTTAATACAGTGAATAGAGCATAATCTCTTAGTTTATTTCTACTAACTAAATTATTTTGGAGAAAAAAAACTTGTCTTCAGCAAATTTTCTGGAACTCTTACAAGTTATTCACAATATTTGCTTGCATTAATAATTTTCCTCATTTTTAAGAACTCATTATGAATGTTTCCTTGACATGCCCACCAAACACAAAGCAAAAGATTTTTCGTAATAGTAATTTCTTTGAAGTTTTTGGTAAAGGATCCACTAGTGATAACCAATGATGTTTACTCATAGAGTTTGTATAGATGATTCACTTTTCATCCCATTTCATAATTAAATCAAAAATAGGATTTTTTCTACTAAGATGAGAAGACCATAAAGCAAGCCTTTATAGTTTGTTTCCTTGTGTTAGTTCATATGGTAGCCATTTGCTTATCTGCTATCCCTTTCCAAGCAAATGATGTCCTGGGCAATGGGTAATGAACCAAGGAAATAAACAAAGACCATGGAGTGAAGGAATGTGGCTGATGCCAATTGGATTCTAGGCATTGAGTTCTTAGACACGACAAAACATGATGTTCAGCTGTAATTTGGTTGGCGATTTTGGGTTCTGAATTTGCATCAATTCTACAGACAATTGATGTAATAAAAATATATTTTTAAAAATAGGAGGAAGAAAGAAAAGAGAGAGATAAGAAACTACCAGTGACAAGGGAAGTCCTATAGCTGGACAGATCAAAAACCTGCCCTGATGAGAGTAAGAAAAAAAAAACACCACAACAAACACAGTAGTAATTGTTGACTAAAGCTCTTCATTAACCCCCTTGCTCTACAACACTTACACTTGCATAGAAATACGACAATATTTCCTAGCAGATCAGCAGTCGAGTCAAACAATACCCTGACAACTGACAATTATACTGACAATTATAAACTTTTTCAATGAACTGTGTGATGATCAAAACTAATAAAATATCAGAAAATATTTCTAAGTAATATGGCCTTTTGTTTTCCTTTTAAAAAATGGAACTGTTGAATACATCAGAAAATTGATTAAGGGGTCAGCCTATCAGCTATAACAATACATGGGTAATTTGGTATAACAGAACACTTAAAGCAGGGAACTCTCATCTAAATGTCAATTTAATTGTAATACATGAAATGTAGCTTGCCATTGTGCTATGCAAATTTGAAAGGTCTAAATGCTTTGATGCTTGCTTTTGTGTTCATTTTAATTTGTATTTTTTTAAATTTCAAATTTTGACTCCTTAATTGATTTTCTAGCTCAAAAACCATTAAAAGATTGTTTCTCAGGGCTGAAAACCCCATATATTAAATTTCAAGTCCTCAAACCCAAATTTGGCAGAGTAGGCTGATAGAGATCACAATGGTCTAATCTTTCAACTTTAGCTTTTTATCAGCTAAATTTACACCTCAAAACCAATTAAAATGTAACATTTCTGAATAC
Source organism: Idiosepius hallami (assembly GCA_034780655.1). NCBI lineage: Eukaryota > Metazoa > Mollusca > Cephalopoda > Idiosepiidae > Idiosepius > Idiosepius hallami. The sequence goes on from JAUZSX010023520.1 coordinate 19,044, forward strand.
TCTATGCTGAAAATTAAAAGTCTTGAGACCCCAAATTGGCAGAATAATTTGCATGGAGTCAACATTGGTTATTGGGGTGTCAATATAACCACAATTTACTAAAATAATTTTCGGCTTTCAGAAAACTCACATCACTTTTCTTAGAAAGGATAAAAATTGTTGGAATTCTAAAAGGTGGAGATCAAAATGATCACAAAAAGAGCATCAAAGCAACTCTTGAGTAAGCTGGGAAATACTTCCAGTTGCTAATTGTAATCTTAATATAACCACTGCGAAGTAAGTAATACAATTATCTAATTCTATCCTCTAAATATTTCATTATCAGTAAAGGAGACGGTGGATAGAAAGACAATGCACTTATAAAAGCATAAGAGAAATTATTATATAAGTATGATGCTTATTGAGATATTTTCTCTTAGTGGGTGTTTTTATTTATTTGTAATTTTCCTTCAGTGTTGTTGTTTATTTGACGTTGAATCAATTAATCTGTAAATATTTCTTAAGGACATTTTATTTTTCTTGGCAATTTCCCATGATGCTCTAAACTGTTTTTTTTTTGTAAGCATAAAGAAAATAAATAAAGCCAAGTTTATTCTTTGTTTTTGTTTTTTATTATTATTGTTATCACGTATTTGAAGAAAAATAACCCAATCTTAGGATGAAATATCTGAAAAAAATTCTTTATCTGGCAGTATCTTCAAAGATGAAAAAAATCAAATAAAAAAAGCCTAAATGAACAGAAATAATCAATGCCATTCTATACTCTATCTTCTTCATTTATTTAAAAATGAAATAAATCTGACACAGAATATAAACCAGATTTGGTCAGATTTTCTTTCTTTGACGCAAAAAAATATTGATTTTTTTTCTGTTGATTTTTCTTCTTTTTTAGATTTTTTTTTGTTGCTACATTATTTTCATTATTATTTTTTTTTATAAATAATAAATCCTGTCTTATTTGTCAAAATTTCCCAACTGAGACTTGGTAATTTGTGTTATTCCAAAATATTGGACAGTTGTCCTCATCTTTATTTTTATAAATTTAAATACTGAATCCAATCTAGTTTCTCTTCTTCTTCAAGTGGTGACTCATGGATATAGGGTTTTATATAAACTTATAAATGAAATTCATATTGTCTATTCAGGTTTCATCCTTGCTCTAAATAAAGTTAACTTTGAGCCAGTGCGGTAGCAAGGGGTAGGGGGGCGGCATTTATTGGGGGAACAAAAATATAATAATAAAAAAATGAAATAGTTTGTTTGTTTTACAGCATTTCAACCTTTTTGGTCATTTCAGGCCGAGAACAACCATTTTATTTATTCTGGTTTTAGGAGTAGAAACAGCAGCAGTTTTAAAATGAATTAAATACATCAATTCTTTATTCTAAATAATGAAGCTACAAAAAATGATCAAAATAGAGCTCCATACTTGATGTTTAAAAAAATGGTGTGAAAGGAGACAGAAAGAATCAAAGATCCTAATTATTTTAATGATCACTAATAATAAGTGGTGCTTGTTTCTATATTTATTCCTATATTGGTAATTTTATTTAATCAGTATGGACATATGAGACTTGAAAAATCAGAAAAGGCTTTGAAGCTACGAAAGCCAGGAAATATTAACTTTATAATATGATTAAAATGATGTAATTAAGTTTTGATTTTAATGTAAAATTCTATAAAGGTATTTAGATGAATACAAATTAAATTTCTGACTCTTCCCATGGGAACTAAATCTATCATATTGACTTTATATTCAACTTTTATTGCTTAATTTGAATACATGATCTGCAGAGAATAATCAGATGAATCTATAATTAAAAATATTGCAAATCAGATCCTCTTCTCAGAACATCTTATTTGCTACTTCATTGGATATCAGATTTTAAACTATGAAATTCTATACTTACCTCATATCTAATAGCTAGCACTACTCTAAGTCTTTTAGAATTGTTAGTTTTCTTCATGAAAATTCAAAAGTATCACTCCTGAGTGAGGATTCATTGGATAAGAATTAAGAAAAAGATACTAGACTCCATAAAGATTTTAAAATGTTAAGAAACTTTCCATTATTATGTGTGCAAAGATTTTGTTAATATATTCAGGATATTTCTTGATAATTAAGTAGATGTGTCACACACCTCAACAAACATGAGAGCAGGGACAACATATGCGACATGCCCCCAAGGCTCGCAGTCATTACGAGTGCTAAATTCGTGAACAGATGATAAACTGTTCGAACATATCAGGCAGAGCT
>JAUZSX010023629.1:0-21300 GCA_034780655.1 Idiosepius hallami
ATATATTAAATAAGAAAAGTTTCCTTAATGTAAGTATCCAAGTAAGTAATCCACTATGAAGGTTTTATGTAAAAAGTTATTAACCCAGTGTAAGGAACTATTATAAATCTCTTTGAAACAATAATTTGATATATAAGGTTCCATCAAACATCAAACTTAAAAGGATATCAAATGTTAAATGGTAAACCTTTACATTGCATGTTAATATACTCAGACACCCTCAATATAAAGATGCAGGTTATGTGTAATCAGATGTTTTGGCTGGGTGACCTGTGTAGAATGAATGACAACAGGATTACTATACATGTGTTTTCTAGAAAAATTAATTGTGGAAAACAGCAATGAAAGAACTCAAAAAAGCACTATTAGAATTAATTGTCAAAAACAAAATCTGATAGATTTGAAGAAAGTTAAAATAGAGAGTGTAACCTAAATGCAGCAGATTTATGCTGGATGCTAGAATTATAAAGTATGCCATCCTAAGGTGAGTCCTATGTCATCAATATAACCAAACAGGTTTCTGACTATAGCAATTACATGAAATCTATGGTAAAGAATGAAGTCAAAAGCAGGCATTGTAAGCTTTTCATTCAAAAGGGCCTGGAAAGGAGTAGAATTTGAATGGAGGAGTCTAATATGTCATATCCATGAGGGGATCTGTAAAGCTGGTAGGAGATTTTAGAGCTACACATTCAAAAGCAGCCATATTGTAAGATCGACTTTAATCTGTAAGATAGTGGCTGTCACTATATATATTTATATATACAAATATATATATAAATATACATATATACACACATTTATGGACAGCGACGGTGGAGCATTGGTAAAAGCTCGGGTTCTGGAATCGTAGTACACAAGTTCAAATCTCAGTCAAAACCATTGTATTTGCCTTTACCTGCCTCAGCAGATGGAGCTCGATAACTTGGAAGAGGACCTCATCTTGGTGAGGGGTAACACTGAATGCAAAAAGCCCAGATAAGAGCAGGTAAAAATAGCCTTGTGCCAAACTTAGGTTGGTACTCACCAAGTAAATATAATATACACACATTTATATACATACACATGCACATGCCACATTTATATATGTACATTAATATAACGATGCATACTTATGTGTATAGTTACATATATAGTAATTTATATGCATGTATGTATACATATATATATACATATATATGTCCATTTATACGCTTATGAATAAATACAAACTTGATTGTTCAATTCGTAGAGGAATACAATTTCATGTGCATATACATATTAAAGATTAATGTTTAAATATATGCACTTGTCTTTATATAATCTTATGTTTGTCAATGCATATATGTGTATGTCTGTGTATGCTTGATTGTGTGTATGAAAATGCGTCCAAATTGTTTGGCTCTTGCAATGGAAGCAAAAGCGTACGAGTTAGGAATAATTAATGAAGCAAGAATGCCTGCGAGAAGAACTTATTGATTACCAAGTATAAGTAAGAAATGATAAAATCCCTTCTGAATAAAGATTATTAAACTATGTAATATTCACAGTGAAGATGCATCATTAGGGGGAGATGCTGAACTGTTTGAAAAATGGTTGGTGTTAGTGGGTAAATAGGAAGCCCAGGGCAGTAGAAATATAGGCTGGGCAGAAGGAGGATGAATGAAAACACATCATCTTAATTACTCAATCACCTTTTATGTCTTTTGCATGCATATCCACTTTTGAAATAATTTTTTAAAATTTCATTTTTAAAAGGTTCTTCACAGACATTAATTTATTCCAACATTTATATCAATAATGGCATCTTCAGATAATTCCATTTCATTCAACTAAGTTCAAACAATTTATACCAGCCAAAACATTATAATACATAGAATTATCAAATTGGAGAATTATGTGCAATAAATAAAGATTTCAATTTGAAAGTGTGAAAAAACACTTTACAGTGATAAAACATTTTGATTTATTGAAATGAGGTTGGACCAGGAATTCAAAAAGGATTTTGATGCAATAAGGAGATGAGAAAATGTTACAAGGATTTATAATTATAGACAAACACAAAGAACTATAAGCATATATTTATATTTAAAAAAAAAACACTGTGAGTACATATCAAGTAAGAAATTAAAGGATTACAGTAAAAACATATATATTAAGATGTGGACATTTTAAGCTAGAATTGTTCAATAAAAATCTCATCAAGAATTGTAGGTTATACAAAGAATTCAAAAGAATCAAAAACTCATCTCCATTTTCCTTATTCCCCTCCAAACATCTTAACACAGATTCTAAACAAAATACTAATCACATATTTTGTATTGGGGTTACATTTCAACTTGGGATGAGGATTGTCATAGTGAAAAGTTTGTCAACAACAACAAAAATAATCCCTTCACATCCATTTCAAGTTATTGTTTACTTTTAATCAACTGCATGGTAGTATATGTGTGGGACAAGTAATGTCTTCACAATGAATTTCTGAGGCCACTATAACTTCATTCATCTTGTACCAGAGTAAAACTAAAGAGCTCATTTGCAAAAACCTATAAACACAATCTGATTGAAAATTAACCTGAGTCTGATATTCCGTGCCTTATTTTATTGTCATAATAATCAATTTTCAGCAAAAGTCAACAGCAACTTTTACATCTTTCAAAATACATTCTTTAATTGATTTGATTTCTCAGATTTTCGCAGGCAAAAATTCAAAATTTACAGGAAATGTCTAATTTGAATATATCTGTTTTTGCAAATAAACTCTTGCATTTTCAAGTCTATTTCTTAAAAAAACATAAAAGAGACTTGTTAACTAAAGATCCCACACTGTTAAATATTTGATTATGAAAATAATATAAAAATACAGAAACAAGACAGGATATGATCAAATAATAGACCATTGTTAGAATCCCTTTGAGTCATAATATAAGCTCCATAGAGCCCCATTAACTGTATTATCTAACTTTTTAACAAAATCCAACATTGTATGAGGGGAGGAGGTCCACTTGGCCTAGTGGATAGACAGTCGGACTACAAAATTATAATAAGCAATTTCAAATATTAGTTGTTCCATTTGCATTAATGATTGGACTTACATGCTTGGGAAAGGTATGAATCCCCACATTCCATCCAGCTATGTGTTAGATAGGGCACATTATGTTATTAAAAAAAAATAAGGGTGGAAAAAAAGAATGTTTATCAAAAAATGATTGTTCTCGGTATCAAATGACCTAAAATGGTTGATTAGCTGCAAAAAAACAAAACAAACTAAACCAACATTGGATTGATGAAAATTATATATAGTTTGATCATATACTGTGTGTGGCTAGTATTTGAGGATACACATAGATTAATATAATGTAAATTTTTAGAATGCATATATCATAGGTTAATACTTTTTTATGTTAACCCATTTGTTTTTCTGAATAAATGATGACAGGCCCTTATAATTTTCATACAAACAATTTTGAGCTCATTTATGCTAGAGAAGGTTTTATTGGACAGAATTGATCCATTGTTAGTCAAGTCTTGTTATTTGTTGTCAAATACAATTTGTTTTCTTGTGTTCTATAAATGTTTATATAATTCATAAAATTTGTTCTCAAATGAAAGACATAGGTTAAAAGGCTTATACCAAAATCTCACAGAACTTTAATGATTGTTCATTTTCTGATATGAGCAACTCCATTCAATTTTGTCTTAATACTTTTTATATCATATCTATATGCAAACTGTTTTTACTTTACAAATACAACTTAAAAGTGCCTTAATGTTTTTTTTTAAAATCTAGAATTAAAATTCTAATTTTTCAAGACTACTATGTCAATATCTTCATATATAAGCTTTCTTTTCTTGTTGTCAATCTGTATTATTGTCTACTTATCTTCTTACACAGATACATACAAATATGTCTGTGACATTCCAGGGGATCTCTCTTTGATGTATACTTCATTCATTTTTTTTTCACCTTCAATCTCTTTATTAATATATATATATATATATAGAGAGAGAGAGAGAAAGAGAAAGAAAGGGGAGAGAGAGGAAGAGAGAAATAGACAGAGAATGAGGGATAGAGAGAGATAAACACACACATGTATATATACTGACTTATATAACTAAATAATTTAATAGATAGATAGATTGACAGAGATAGATAGATAGACAGACAGAGATAGATAGATAGATAGATAGATAGATAGATAGATAGATAGATAAATAGATAGAGACACAATGAGAGATGCACACTTACACACATGCATATATATAATGACGTATATATTATTTCATTAAATTATTTAGTTATATATATGTGTCTTATAATGAATACCTATATCTATTTACTAAGATTACAGGATTATTCATTTATTATTTATTTCTATTTCTACTCTTCCCTCTAGTTTCTCCCTTTCTCTATTGCAAAGAGAAATTATTCTCTGGGGGCAACCAGCAAATATTTCCAAAGATAGGAATCATGAAAAAGAATCATTCAGAGCAAAAATAAAATTAGAAAAAGAAAAGACTGGCTATCAAAAACCAAATTTCCTTTAAAATGTCAATTTAGTTCAACAAAAGATTTTTAAAAAATCTATATCCAAAGATTTTGTAGGCTGTATTCGCTGGTTTTTAATTTTAGAATTCTTCAGTCTTTATTTGTTCTCAGATATTTTTTTAGAAAGATCTTAAAGGCACTGACTGCATGTAGTGTTAAATCATGAATTGTTTCTTTATATCTTTATGTTGATAAATTAGGAATCATGAAATTTTAGCAGTTTCTCTGTGGTAAAAATATGATATTTTATCATCATTCTCTGAGATTTACATAAAAATAGAGTTAGCCTATTTGATGATATAGTGTATGTATGCTGAAGATCAGAAACCTAAAATAAAATGAGAATAAACAAATTAGAAATAACCATTAAAAGTTTTTTGGCTAGTTTTAATAGATTATAGGATGAAACTTGACAATTTTCTCAAGAATAAATTGCTTTTAAAATACTGGTTGACAGAAACACAAAAAAAACAATCCTTTCAAAAAGATTTGATTTCTTATTTTGGCATTAGATTTAAATAGCGATTTATAAGTGTAATTTCTTTTGGTGCATGTTGTAACTCTTTATGATATTCTTATAATGAATCTACTTAGAGTCAGTTTACAACAAGGAGAAAAATCCAGACCAAATGTGGTTAATAATAAATTAGTAAAGTTATAATGAAAAAGATAGTGTATAAATGGAATAAATAATCCCTTATCAAGTTTGATATTTACTGATCTAATCAAGTTTTTTTTACATTGTATATGCTTATATCTAGAAATTGATTTTAGAATAGTTTCCTTAATGATGTTCTATTATTCTTTTTATTCTATAACATTTCTTTCCATGAACTAAACTTATTGATATTATTAACAACATTATTTCTTTTGGTAAAAGTAGTTTGTTTTGTTTTATGACATATTAACCTTTTTAGGTCATTTAATGCCAAGAACAATTATTTTTTCATAAACATTCTTCTTCTTTACATGTTAATTTTAATAAGACAATATACACTATTGAATCTATAGTTGGAGGGAATGTAGGCTTTCATACCTTTTCCAAGGCTATTAGTCCAATTATGAAAACAAATGGAATGACTGGGATTCAAACTCGTGCATTAGGATTCTGAAGTCAAACTACCTATCCAATATTCCAAGTCAACTTTCTAATAAAAATAGTACAAAGGTTGATATGCCATTAAAAAACAAAAACCATAACAAAAAAATTTATTCTTTGATTCATAAATTATTCATATCACTAAACTGGTACAATGTTAAAACCCTGAGGAAACTCAACTGATAAATAGAAATTAATGAGTAAAAAACATTGCTTAATTATGTAAAGAGTTCAGAAAAGTAACCTTACATGTTTCAGCAAATATTATGGCATAGATTGTCATATACAAGTGTGTTAATTATTGAAAAAATACAAAACAATCAAATAGAAGAATAAGATGGCCACTTGAGCAAGAACCAAAAAGAAAAGCATTGGCTTTTGTAAACATAATCTTAATTACTGAAAAATATTTTTTTACAACAATGTAAAATAGATTGGCCAAAAGCATTGCAATACTTTATTAGTACACAAAATTCTTACTTCATTAGAGGATTGGCTCAGAGGCTAGGGGCAGAAAATTTATCACTTCTTGTAATTAGACATTCAAAGAAATATTTACAGTTTATACATTATATAAAACATAAAACTGGCATTAGTCCAATCAAATGATATACAGTAGTTTAAAATTATTATTTTTTGTATTTAATTTAGGATTAAACTATCTGATAATTAGTATCAAATATAATCAGTAAATTTATATTTTGAATTGAACCTTATAGTTCAGTACTTAGTGATAATAACTAAGGGAAAATAATTCAAATTATGAAGAAAATATTCTATTTATTAAATCAAACATTATTCTCTATGTATGAGAAAGAAGCAATGAAATATTACTTCTAATTATGATTATTATTATTTTTATTATTAGGATCCTAATAACTCTATAACAGTCAGTATTCAGGAATGATGGTTGACTCTCTCTCTCTCTCTCTCTCTCTCTCTCTCTCTCTCTCTCTCTCTCTCTCTCTCTCTCTCTCTCTATCTTATAATACTTGACTATTTAGTGATTCTTTATATTTTTGCCATATAAATTGTTAGAATAGCCTGGATTGTTGACTAGTTTAGAAGAAAAAACCTTTCATATTCTCTCTAAGATAATTTTTGATGGAAGAAATAAAAAATACAAACATATTTTTATTATAAGTTAAAAAAAGACATTTGTACCCATTCCACCTATCATTGTATACAACCATCTAGATGTATATAATGACATTGATAATATACAGTTTGCAGCAAGAGATAGAAAAGCGGCCACAGTCGTGTATCAACGGGGTACAAGAGAGTTATGAGGAAAACTGCTCAAAGATCATGCCCTGACAGTTTAAGGGTTCCCAAGAGAGGGTTCAATATTCTGACATCATGGCAGAAAAATATTTCCACTTGTGCATTGGGGAAAAGGCTATGGTATTGAATGAAAGGTGCAGGGGAAAGACCTGAAACAAAGGCAGTGGTTGTACTCAAAATCAAGAAGACAGCCATGTGTACTCTAACCTATGACTCTGCTATTCACTCTGCTACTTTGGGCCATAACTTAATTTTTGTTACTTGAACTTCTTATTTCTATGCATTTTGCACATCTATTAAAATATACTTTTTAAAAGTGTTTTAAATATCCTGAACAGATGTTTTGTTATTTTGGTCCTATTTGATATACCGTTATGCCACTATGCAAACCATCATGTACTTCTTTAAATATATATCCATGCGCAATGTTTATAGAGCTACTATTATATCATCATTGCATATAGCATTTTCAATGTTGAGGTTATGCTTCATATCTTTTAAGAGTCACTCTGGTATTTAACAATTGCTTCAAACATCATTTCATCTCTTTAATATTCTCCTTAATATTAGATCTTGTTTTGGTTCTATTTTGAGTCTATTTAAAAGTATGCCTATTTCTATCCATTATATTATTCTATTTTCAATATGTTCATGCTTTTCTTCTGGTTCAATCTTAAAATGTAATCTTGATAACCTATTAATATGAAGAATGGTCTTCTCTTTTATGTATACAATGTCAAAATTTAATGCCATGATTTTTATTGCTTTTCTCAAAATTCTTTATAATGTGACAAAGCATTTTTTGGAGGGGGGTAAATTTAAATGTAATGGTTTATGATCTATTTTTGATAGAATTTTTTTTTTTATAATCAAAAATGTGTGCACTCTTTTCCTGTTCTATAGAATCACTAGTGCTTCTTTTTAAATAGTTTCTATTGATATCAATTTTCTTGATATGCATAGATTTAAATAATTTTTGTTATCATAGATTGGTTTCTCAGTATTTTCTTTGGAGTTTCAAAAGCAATGAATTGTTTTTATATCCAGTGAAATTCATTCAATTTTTATTTTTAATTAAACAAAATGAGACAAGACATGGTACACCTGGTTTTATTTTGTTAAATTTGGTCAATACCAAAAGTAGGATATGAATTGCTACTTTTCTTGACTATGGATTTAAAGTTTGTTTTTTTGTTGAATCCTCTTTATGGTCTCTCAATAATCCTCTTTCATTTTCTTCTGCAGAGGGGATTGCAAATTACATTGTTTTGAGAACTGAATTCATGCATTCATGACCTGAAAGTTTAATCTCTCTGTTGCAGTTATTGGTGGTGTAAGACTCTAAGAAAGTAACCCCTCTCATGGACTTGTGTCAGAAGCTTATAAAGGTATCTTTGAATTCCTCCATACATAAAAAATTAAATCAATCAATATTCACAGGCACCTAATAAATATTTGTGACGAGGATGTAACTGATATTGGCACAATTAAGGGATGTCTTTATCCATTTCAGTGTGGCAACAGTGATGTGAGTAATAAAGCATGCTACGGATGAGAAAATAGACCATTTCATTCATTGCTGGCAAATGTGCATTGAGAATGGTAATGACTATATAGAAAAATAAATTGTAGAGCACAAAAGCTTTCTCATTTTAATCGTAGCATTACTATAAAATATAGGTGGCATTACTTTTGGAATGATCCTTGTATTTTCTAATTTAGGGCTTCCTAGTTTTATTCAGAAATGTTTAACTGTTGAAATCACTATCAGTATCAATTTGCAATGTCAAATACTTGGCTACTTAAACCTCATTTTTTCTTGATTTCTTTTTTGTGCATTCATTGTAAATATTTCTAATTTTTCTTTGGAGATGGTTTCTAATGTTTGTACTCTTTCTATTTTCATTTCATATTTGCATATGTTTTGAAAATGATCACTTTTTTGCAATCTGATATCTACTTTTTTCTAAAGCTTAAATGGATATTTGTATTTGTCTCTCTCTTGATTTTTTCCACAATATTTGCTTTTAATCATCCAATTTGTCATGCTTTATTGCTGTATGTTTCAAATCTCTAATCAACACATTGTTATAAAAGATTTAACACTAATTTCCAAACTCATATTAATATTATTATAAGCTTTCTAGTTTTCTTCATTTGTAGTCTTGGTTTTATAAGTTATGTCTTGTACTTTCAATTTTGTCTTGTCTCGAAAATTTGGTTGTTTAGTGATTACCAATCTTTAAGTTCTTATTTATAATTTTAATTATTTCTTAAATGTCCTCCCTTTTAATCCATTAAGAAATTGCATTACTGAAATTTCTTGATTGCTCTGCAACAGGCAAATATCTGATTTTTCACAGTCCTTATCCATGTTTTCTGTGTTCTAGGTCACCCAGCAAACTTAATAATCCTATTGGCATTGTCATTGTAAAATTTAGAGTATCCCTTTATGTAGTAGTTCGATTGCAGTTCTCCCTGTCCTGATAGGCAGGCAGTAATGCTGAGCAGACCCTGTTGTTTAGGTTAACAATAGATTAGATAAATACATCTTTTATAGAAATCATTTAATTAATCTATACATGTAAATCATATTAAAAAGGTTAATTAGTATTCTTTTTGCATAAATAATCTGATTTTTCTTTTTTATGTGATTTGTTTCCAGAAAATATTTAACTGAAGGCAGCAAATATTTATCATTCAATTTATTGCCAACTTCAATGATGCACACCCATATAAGTTCAATAGTTCTTGTTCTGTAAGTAAGTTCAGCAAAGCATCTAAAAAATTGAGTTTTTAAAGTGAAAATAGCATGATAGCTATTATTTTGATATTTCTTGCTTGCTTCAATAAATACTTATATATACATGTACACATCCATAGTGAGAAATAAATCAATTAAGTTGATTACATTTATAATGCTTAGCTAGATTGATATAAAAACACAAATCTTTCACAATTGAATAATAAGGTTCATTTTCACCACTAACTTTTCATAGTTTCTGCTAAAAGTTGTTTTGGATTCTTTAATTTACATTAAGAATTTGCATTGCAGAAATCAAATTCTCGATTATGTAGAGGATAAGTATTTATTTTTCTCATTATGACTAACACAAGATCTAAAATGTTACAAAAATGGCAAATTGAGATCAAATTTAAAAATATTTAGAAAAAAGTTATATTTGTAACAAGTTATCAATTTTTTAGTAATTTATTTTAATAGATCAAAGAGAAAAAGTCACATTTATTTAATGAGTATAAGAGAAACTTTTGTAATAGTAATTAAAGTGTTTAGAGCAGTTGTTTTCAAAGTGGGTGGTACTGCCTCTGGGGGATGATATGAACTTTCAGGGGGGCGCTGCTAAGTAAGTAGTTGGAAGATGGGTGTTAAAATTGTCAAGGGGGCCTTAGAGCAATCACAGAAAAATTTGATATAGGTAAAAAGGCTGGAAAGATGGGTCGATTTAATTAAACGTTCCCCAGTTGCTGCAAAAAGATGTTTGTGCCTGTATACTTCAACCACAAATTCTCCTTGATGTACAATCATTATGGTGTTCATTGGAAGAGGGGGAGGGCATTTTTGTCCAGTAGTGAAAAAAAGCAAAAAAGTTTGAAAGCCACTGGTTTAGAGTATTATTCTATAGTATGTTGACAGTCAATAGCTTGAACATTAACAAAGTGACGATTTTTTATTTTGAAAATAGATCTTAGGTAAATAATTGAGTTTTCCATCCAAACATCACATATCATGAACAAATTTATGAGACATAAAAATAAAATAAAAAAATTACAGAAGAATGCACTTGGAATAAGAATTGGAATAAATGGAATTGAATTTTAGTTCTAATAAATTACTTTTTAATGAAAAACTCAAATAACTTTTATTGATAGAAGAAAAAGTATTTTCTAGGTTCAAACAATTTTTGGGGCTTTTTTAATAGCCACAAGTAAAGCATGCATGGTCCTCTATGAGTGCACAGTGAATGGAGCATAAAAAAATGGCATACAAAAATATTTTGGACAGAAACGTTAAATAGCCCCCAAAAGCGGTGTTTTTAGCCCCCAAAAAGCCACGTGGGTCATGAACTAGAATTTTCTCATGTTCAGAAATACTGAATTTACATTTGGGACAATTTCCTTCACATTTTAGAAAAGTTTCAGAAAAATCTAAAAGATGGATCAAAACTTTTGGAGCAAAAAGTGTCATTTGGGCCATTTTAGGGTGTTTTTGACCCATTTTAGGCCCCTGGGGATGCAACGAGAATTTTCATAATAAAATATCTTTTTTTACTATGCACATCTGCTTATAATAATTATAATAATACAACTCGTGGCAAAATTTCAGAAAAAAGTAATGAACAGTTATCCGGCAATAGTCCAAACGGATGGACAGACGCACAGACAGATGTTCCGATAAATCAGGGGACCAATATATATGAATATAAATAAGAAAAGGCAAAAAATTATACATAAAAAAGAATGTTAGAATAATGATTTGAACCTTAAAGTCAAGAGGAACCTTAAAGTTTATCCTCATTTATCAATCAAGACTTCTGACATAACACACGAAGGCATTTGATTAAAATATTACAGATTCAATGCTAAATATTATTTTTAAAATATCTTGTTCATATCAAGCATATATACTTAAAAGGCATCATTCAAGAAGTGCGTCTATTGCATTCAATGTAGTTAAAATAAAAAATATTACAATGTTAAGTTACGCTGCTCATTAAAAGTAAGATCATGATAAATAATTACTTATTCTTAATTACCTACTAAGTAAATGTCTTTTTTACTTTCTCTCTCACTTATTGAGTTAATTATTAATAAAATGTTTTCACATTATTAAAAACATAAAATAGCTTGAGGAATATTCTTAATGCAGGGGAAGTAACTCGTTTTAAATAAAGAGAAAATAGCAAGAGTTGTATCCTTTTAAAATAGTGACAAAATCTCACTTCATTGAAAATATAAGCTTGGCTTTTGATTCCTTAAATAGTCAGTGATCTGAACAGGCTTAATATTGATTAACCTTGGTAATCTTGCAGGAACCATTTTCTCCAACATGAGTTATGTAACTCATCTAGATGAAGAGCAATACTTATTACCAATACCCAGAAATGTAACGAGCATGTAAAAATGGTCCGTGACTTGTGTTTGTGCTTGACCAAGTAAATATACCCTTTGAATCTATTTAAACTTCTGAACCCCTAAATGATGCCTGACTTAGTGTTTAATTAACTGTTTCTTTTTTTTTAATAAAAATATGTTTAAGATTTATTTCTTACTAAAATTTCAATGTTATTCTAAAAACTAATAATAGACAAAAATGATGGTAGTCACTCTGGTAATATGCGGTTACATCATAAATCTAAAACAAAAAGATTTTAAACAACTAAAAACATATATGCATTCCCAAATAATTTCTTAAGTTTTCCTTCACTTTTCTTGATTCAAATTCTAAAAACCGAATTCTGATTGTTTTGTCATTTTGTTTAGAATTTTTTTTTTTAATAAATAAATTGTTAAAAAAACAGTAATATTGCTATTTAATCATAACTGAAGGAGAGAGAGAGAGATTGAGAGAGAGAGAGATAACTTTTCTGTAGATGTTTGACTAAGAAGGAACCTGATGAAGCATTTGATTATTTTTTTTGTATTCAGGATACCAAAACATTTACCAGCAATGATAAAATGAAAAAATTATTTTAAAAAGTAATTTTTTAAAAGCTCTATAGATTCTACTGCATCTGATTGCTCACAGATCCTTACATCTATTTTATCTGTTTAGTTAAATATTTATAAAATCTTCTTCACATCTTTACACGTGGCTTTTTGCAGTAGTTTGATCACTTTCTAATAAAAATTACCATTGCCTTCAAAAATACAATACACACAACGCATGGCCAAATTAAAAATATCAATTTTTCAAAATATGACATTGCAAATGCTTTGTTCAAAACCAAATATATTTTTTATCCTCAAAGCCATAAATACTTAAAAGCTAAATTATGTTGCTAAAATTATAAAGTTTTATTTTAGTTTAATAACTAACAATTTTTATACGTAAGTTTAATTAGTTTTCCAATTAATTTACTTTTTATTTGATATTCTTCATTTTCTGAAGAATTATATAAACAAGTTTTATGTTATCATTAAGAACAAAGCAAAACTACTGTTTTTATATTTTCATTTAATTCATTTATTTTTCAGAACTTTTATGGTCACCTTAAGCAAACCACTACCCCCTAAAAATACTTAATTCCATATAGAAATGAATTTTGAAGATGTAAATAATTTAAATGAATAATTTCATTCCATCAACTTTTATACTACTGTAAATCATTTACTCAACAGTAAATATACGAATAGAGTAATAAATTTTGACTTGTGGATTATATAGGATTTAATTTATGGAGCAAAGAATAATTAAAAATGAAATTTAAATGATAAAAAAGAAAACAAGTTTGATGTTTTTTTTAAATATTTGGACATTTTTTTTAAAAACTAATAATGTTATCAGATTCTGTACTTATTAGGATATGGGAATACCCAGATGCAGCAAATATTTTATAGCTTTAAAAAAATCATAGAACCCAGAAATTTTACTAGTGGAAGGGAAGTAACTCTGTTCACTATGAAATTTTGAGTAAATCAAACAATATAAACAAAATTAATATGGTCAGAAGAAAATTTTAAGTGATCTTCAAAGAATATACAAAAGGTTTGTAAGAATTACAAAAAGAATTTGCAAAATCTTTGATAATTCTTTTAGAATTCACAAATCAGATTTAATCTACCACTTATCTACCACTTTTAAATGAAACAATAATTAACTAAGAAATCAAATAAAATGTATTAATTAAGAAGTTAGGTTAACCTAATTAGGTTAAATCAAACTTTATCATAAACAAAATCTTAATGATACCACAAATTGAAAAAAAAGAATTAATATGTGATTGTTTCATTTCAAATTCTAAAAGATTTTGACATGAAAAAATAGAACTATTTGTTTTTAAAAATTAATGAATTATTAATTAAAGGTTAAAAAATAATTTTATTTTGCTAGTTTTTTTTAAAAAACTTAAACCAAATATAATCATCAATATTCTTAATAAAAATTAACTTGATTTTGTTTAATGTAAATATTTCTATAGTGCAGATATATTTACAAAAATAGTCATATTCTTGTTTCACTATTTTAGTATTAATATGAGACATAATTCTATCAACAGATATAAGGATTTAAACAATTTACAATTTAATTTTTTAAATATTTTACAGGAAAAAAATAATGTAAATTTTACATGTTTCAGTTTAAAAAAATTACAATATACTTATACTTATATATATATTATTTATGATGTATACTTTTACAATAAATATACATTAAACCAAGGGTATGATTGATGAACATTACAATATGGAAAGATTGAAGGAAGTAGTACAAAATAGACGATGTGTCCCACTGCATTCTGGGAGAAAGTGATTTATTTTTCATTAAAAAAATTAATTTTGAATTGCAACAAAAAACGCTTTCCATGACTATAAATAGAAAATATAACATTATTAGGTAAATAGATGGGTGGTAGAAATTCTTTGAGAAGTTATTTTGTTTTAATAACCAAACAATTACAATGAACTAATAGCCATTACACACCCTATATACTTGGTAGGACATTTTCATGTTTTCTCTTTCTCTTTGTTTAAGTAGAGCTCTCAATAAATGTTCCATTTCTTCCTCTCTTATGTGAATGCAACTAAAATTGTCAACCCATTATAAAATAGGAATTAACCACAGTTGCAACAAATACCACACTGAACTGCTTAGAATATAGATATAAAGAAGGTAAGAATATTCTATATAAATCTTTATTTTTAGTTCAAATAACTTTAAATATTTCTCACCAAACAGTAATGGCTGCAAATATCTGTCTTGTACTAAAAAAAAAATAATGAATATTTGTACCCCATCAATCAGTTTGTTAATAAAACAAACTACCTACATTTAGATGGAATGTTAGATTCTAAAAAGTACACGTTTCTGAAAATAATTTTAAATGAAGACTTAAATGAATTTATTTAGATACTTTTCCTTCTTGCCAAATGGGTCTCCCTCAAAAGAGGATATTGTAAACAGCCATTTTCCCAGAGAGATTAGTATATACTAAATGACAATTAATAAAAGGATGATAAATTGATAATTATTCAGTTTTTTAAAATTTACCGGTAAAATATCTTATCTAATATAATTTTAAAATACTAAGAAGTCCAAAGTAAAAAATGATTTATTTGGGGATAATTGAATTTTTAGAAATTTCTCGACCAAAGAGAGTGTATATGGCAGCATAATCTTAGTAATCATAGCAATAAAATCTCATGTACTTTCGTTTAAATATTAACAATGTCTGGGTTGTTTCCATCTATAAAAAGTGTTGTTGATTGATAAATTTATATTTTAACAAATTCATTAAATCTTAATAAAAATAAACTAGTATTATATATATTAAATTAACATACTGATGAAAATTGATTATTTAAAGGTTTATCTACTATTTAACTATAACTTCTAAGTAATAAAAAAGTCTTATGTTCAATACATTCTTAACATCTTTTCTGTTCTGAATGTTTGCTTTTTATTTGAATAAAAAAATATTGATGTTTTGAAAGATAAGTAAAAGTACTTTTATTCCAGTTAATATGGCATAACCAGCAGATCATGTACTTGCATTTCTTTTCAGCAATAAAAATAGGAATCAAGTGTGAGTATGTCATATCACACAAAAATTTGTATAAAATTAGTGAAATTATGTAATTTTTATTTTTAACAGTCACTATGTCACATCTAACGATTAGTAATTGAGTATTTACTTAAAATCTTCAAATTTTGGTTTACTTAGTATATTATATACTTTATATTAATGTATTTATATAAACTTATATACATACTCTGTAAGGATTCATTGGTACTTTATACCAGCAAAAATTTATAGTACTATATGAGTCTTATTATCTAATAACCTGTAATCTAATAGATCTATCAAGCAATATAAATCGAAAAGCCAAAATGGATGAAATCATTATTTCTTTATTATCATTATGCTATATATATATGAAAATATAAATGCAATCATCAGAGGATACAAATACAAGGGATGTAACTCCGGGGTTCAGCAAAGCGAAATTGAAAATTAATTGTTAATAATCAATGATTTAAGAAATAGATATTTTAATCATCAATAATAAATATAAGAACTATCCTTATGGGAACAACTTTCATAATGCTAAGCAAATGGGATATTATAATAAAATAAAAATAGATATAGGAATCAATTATGGTAAAAAATGACTGGAGTGTCAATTTTGTAAGATTAGATAATAACTTCTAATAAATGAAACAGAAAATGATTTAAGTTTCAAACTTAAAAGCCACTGGTTGTTTAAATCTGAGTTATAAATATATTTAAAAAAATTCCTGAAATAAGATTTTGAATTCAAATGAGAATTTCAATCTGTTTATATTGATGATTTAAAAAATTTAAAACAAAAATTCAAGTATGGATGTTTTACTTAAAATATTGTTTATGCTCTATTCAATCTCTCTTTATTAAATGTACAATCCATTCTTCAGACTTTAACCAGTGATTGTATATTATTGAAAAATAAGAATATTGGAAAATATTAACATCAAACAATTGTAATATATATTATGACAGAAAAATTCACAGAACTTAAAAAGACAAACAATTTAGAAATAATTTATTTTAATGAAAAAATAATCCATTTCTTGATTATTCATTATTTTGTGGATAATTATTATGACCATAATGAAAGAAATTATACTAGAAATTCAGAGACTATAGAAATTTTCAAATTTTATGATAACAAAAAATTCCACATTCAGGGAAAAAGCTATGTCACAGATAATAATCATTTTACAAGAAAAATAATTGAAACTTTACTTAAAGAAACTAAAATGTTTCTCAATTATATAACTCGAAATTTATACTTTAAAGACAGTCATGTGTTTATTTATTTTATATATTTTTGTGTCACATGATCTATCTATCTATGAAGATTAAAGGCTAAAATGTGTAGCCTGCATTGACTCCAACCTTTACTACATATATTTATAGACATTTAACAGATATATACACTAGTTTACTTTATAAAAAAACCTAGAGTAAATGTTCTCAACCAAAAAAAGATTAAGTTCAATACTTTATATCCAATTTAGACATAAAAGAGATGTGGTAACTCTGTAGCAGTCACCTCAACTGGAATCACCCCAGGTGATCCGGCTACCCACTGACCAGTTGGCCAGAACTGCGTTGTGATTCCTGTGAGTGATCTGAGCGACTACTTCGACCCCACTCCCAGAACTCTGGTCAGTCACAAGACGGAACACGGCCAGCAGAAGAGAAGGACCTCTCGTCTTCACCTCTCTCTTCTTTCCACATCCACTCACACACGGGATGTCATGTCAACCTTCTTAACTAACTCGCTGTCAATAAAACCCATATTTGTTTTGTAACGAAGGTCTCGTGTTGTTTATCACTTTTATTTAATTATTACTGAGGGTTGATGGTAGCACCAACAATCCTCCCTATAGGCTTAAATGATGCATTATAAGGGTTTTTATTTTTATTTGGTGTTATTTTTTTTTGTTTTAAGAATTTGAACTCCAGTATTTATTTTTTTCTAATGTTAAATTTTTAGTCTTCTTTGTTTTGTTTTTTTGGTTTGTTTTCTTCTTAATTATCTACAAACATCACAGCTTGATTAACCCTGAAAAAGACAAAAAAAAATAAAATTATTAATTGAGGCAGCAAGGTTATGCGGTTGTAAAAGGTTGAAGTCTAGAATCATACCAAGCTAGTTCAAATCCCAATCCAAACAATTACTTTTAGTTGACTCATCACTGGCAAGTGAAAGCTCATCAACTTGGGAGAGTAACTCGTCTAAGTTTAACCCTTTAAACCCTAAAGAACCGATATATCGGCCCTGGCGATTTATGGCAGAAAAAGACACACATACAACGATATTTCACTCCCCACTTTTGGACCCTGACTTAGCAATATTAACAAGTAATCACTCAGAGCCGTTCTATTAAAAAACATATTAGGGTCG
Organism: Idiosepius hallami; assembly: GCA_034780655.1. Taxonomy (NCBI): domain Eukaryota; kingdom Metazoa; phylum Mollusca; class Cephalopoda; family Idiosepiidae; genus Idiosepius; species Idiosepius hallami. Next base: position 18,045 of record JAUZSX010023629.1, read on the forward strand.
AAATGTCAGTGCGTCTTTTTTTTTGCCTTTGGTTACTAAAGCCGATATATCGGCCCTAAATGGTTGAAAGGGTTAATGATAGCACTTAATCCAAAAACCGAGGACTGTCAACTCATTGAGAGATCAACGATGATCAACACTGTTTACAAAAGCCTAGGAATGTAATGTAATGAATGAGCACGTCACGTTACGTGAAACTGGCCTTGTGCCTAACTCAGTTTGGGGCTCGACAGAAAAAAACAATCCAATATTTATGGGTAAAATTAATTTTGTTAATTAATGAATAAATTTATTTGATTAACTAATTCATAAAATTCAGTTTTAAATCAATTAATTGTATGTGAAAAAGGAATTTTATGTTTTGTAGTATTTTTGATTTTTCTTTTTTTTTTCACCCAACCCAAAATTAAAACTAGTTATGAAGATAAAAAAGAATCCGGAATATTTATAGTTTAGGCGTGAATTCACGCAGAAAGATATTAACATTCTCTATGAAATCCTTTCTGGCATCACACTCACACTTACACACTGTCGTATTTCTTTTCCGTCGGAAATTATTTGTTCCGGACCGGAGATATTAATATTTTTTTCCAAAGGAAAGGATTCTAAGGGTTGGTGTTAGACTTGATTTGTTGAAAATTGTAATAAGTAGATTGGGGTTAGGGCAGAGGTGTAGCTAAAGAGGGCGCCGAGGTACATATGTCCCCGGGCGCCAAGGGCAGGGGCGCCAAAATGAGGCTTACAAAATTTTCACAACAAGGGTAAAAAACCGCTCACAGGCAAGATCGCAAACAGCAATTTTAGTCAGTTTTTACCTATGGTATAAAATTATAAACCTGTTTTTCCCTGCAATAAGGTACAATGATATTGTAAAAGAAAATGCGTTTAAATACGGAGGAGGGGGGGCGCCAATTTTATAGTTTGCCCCCGGGCGCAAAATACCCTGGCTACGCCTCTGGGTTGAAGATTAAGGATTGATTTTTTGGTAGATATGTGAGTTCTAGTGTTAGTTACTCCATAAAAAAAAAAAAAAAAAAAAATTTAACAAGAGTGACTTCAGACTTCACATCTAAACTAAAAACCCTTCTTAACTCTTTAAACCCTAAAGAACCGATGTATCAGCCCTGGGCGACATCAGGCAAAAGAAGACACAACGATATTTCAACCTTCCACCTTTGGACACTGAGCATGATTAACAAGTCGTCAGGCCGTCACTCAGTCTTTCTATTAAAAAAACATATTAGGGTCGAAATGTCAGTGCATCTTTTTTGCCTTTGGTTACTTTGGCCGATATATCGGCCCATTAGGATCAAAAGGGTTAAAGAAAGGCTAAGTATTTCGTAAATAAATTACTTTTTTTAAGATGTGGGGTCGGTCCGGACGCGGGTGGACCCCTGGACTACTACTCGCCGGGCCGTACTAATCTACGCAAACAAAACTATGCGATCCCGATGCGTTGTTAGTCGTGAGAAGTTTGTTTACGAAATGTCAATAATAATTAATGACTATCCATGCGTAAACGTACAACTGACAGACTGACTGACTGACTGTGTCCCCAGATTTGACAAAAAAATGTTTGTTTATAATTTTCTTCGTCGTCTGCTTTTATTAATTAACAAGCTGATTAACCCGGTGTTGCCTGGGTGACTACTGACTGCGGGCTGGATTAACATTTATATAACTTAAAATAAACAAAATATTTTCAAATTCTCTGTTTAAAGAAAAAGACATAAATTAAAACCCAACACATAAAGAACAAGACAAAATAACAAAACAACACAACTTACAAATATCAGCAATAAATATGCACATTATTTGATTATTAGACAGTAAGGCTCTCTCCAGAACGTGAAGAAGCCAAAATAATTTAATTACCTGGTCGAAACATTATAAATTAATTAACCCATTGAAAACTAGTCCGCGCCCGCACTCCCGCCCGCACCCGCACAGTCAGTCTGTAAATTTAAAAACATTTTTTCCGCATCATTTAACAATAACTTATTATTTTCTTCTTTTTTTTTCTTTTAGTGATTTTTGTAAAAGTAAAATGCAAAGAACGTCCAAATCCGTTATGCGCTAAAGGGCCGATATATCGGCCCTTGCGACCTAAGAAGACTAATAGATATTTTGGCCTTAAAATATCATCCTGCTTATTCTCCAACATAAATGATGCTCTGATTGACTAGTTGGTAATTTTTCTAAGTCAGGGTCGAAAGGATTAATTTAAATATTTACTTTTGAAATGATGAAGATCTGAGCTGCCGTAGAGGGGGACTTTGGGTATTTATTTTCGTTTTTCTAAATAAAAGCTTGTTTGTTGTTGAGTTCTCACCTCTGTTTCTTCTCTACGAGTTGTAAATAAATCTTACAGTTGATATTTAGGGCTTCGTTTTTCCATTTTGCCTCAACTTCAGATTTCGTTTAAAAGAAAGAAAGAAATAAACAAAAAAACATCGAAAAACATAAATGAATCGTAATTTATTTACTTACATTTAGGAAGCCGGTGTTGTTGGACTTAATGTCCCACCTGTAAAAAATATCCACACTTGTCTGTGAAGAAGAGATTTATTTTTTAATCAACTGAGGCATTTCAATAAAAAAATAAAAGTAACGTATTTTGCAACACGATTATTCAGCTTTTTAAATAATTTATTAAATCTAGAGAACCCATTAAATCTTTTGAAATTATATCTTAATCCTTAGAACCCCAAGTTAGCTAAAACGACTACATAGTCACTCACTCCACACTCCACTCAGATGTGTTAGACAAAATAAAAGAAACTATATTAGAGAAAAAATATCGGTGTGTGTCTTTTTTGCCTTAGATCAACAGGGCCGATATATCGCCCCGCCCCTTTGCCTTAGGTCAACAGGGCCGATATATCGCCCCACTTGCTTTAGGTCAACAGACAGGACCGATATATCGCCCCGCCCTGTTTGCCTTAGGTCAACAGGGCCGATATATCGCCCCGCCCCGTTTGCCTTTGGTCAACAGGGCCGATATATCGCCACGTTATGAAATGAACGAACTTAATTTGTTGAGAATTGTTTTATCTTTTAAACAATAATAGAATTTTTTTCACTAAAATTATGACTTCTTCTTTTTGGGGTCTTTTTTACAATTTAGAAAAACAAAAATATGAGGTAATTGCTTGGACATAAGCAGGGTGTACACCGTCTTTAACCCTTTCAACCCTAAAGGGGCCGATATATCAGCCTTAGTAACCAAAGGCAAAAACGACACACTGACATTTCA
>JAUZSX010023739.1:0-21298 GCA_034780655.1 Idiosepius hallami
GGTGAAGGGTAACACTGAATGTAAAAAGCCCGGGTAACAGCACGTAAAATGGCCTTGTGCCAAACTTGGGTTGGTGCTCACCAAGTAAATATAATATCTTCTTAGGTTATTTGATGCCAAGTAAAATTTTAGAATTTATGTAATTTAAATCGAGATTCGGAATGGTAGGGAATTTAAAAATTTTGTTGTAAACATGCGCTTCCTTTATATATTATAGTAATTTTATTTTTTATTTTGTTGAAAATTGTTTTTTTGTTTTGTAATATTCTTTTTGCATATGATGTAAGTAAATGGATTCTCTAAGTATGTGACTGAAATGAGAACTAATTATAATCCTACCACTATTGACCAATCACTATTAATTATTATTCAAAATGTTTTGTTTTTAATTTCACATGTGCAACAAGTTTGGTTAAAAATATTTTCATGCTTGTAAGCAATTATTGAATCTTAAAAGACACAAATCCCACACAAACATTCATTTTCATTTCTATGATACAAAAACACTGAAATAATTATGACATTTCAAAATAATAATAATAATAAATTATGAACAGAAGGAGGTTTGGTAGTCACTGACTGCAAGGTATCTAGATATACTGGAGTGCCAAGGAAGACTTGTTGTCACTATGCCTTCAGGAATCACCACTGGGTGTTGGCAAAGTGGGAAAACTCAATTAATAGCAGGTGTGTGAAGTGGACGCAGCAGGGGGAAATACCCCAGGGAGATGTTGCACCATACAGTTTTTGACTGGAATGGTGCGGAACTTGCTGGAAATCAGAGGAGACTTGTTGTCACTCTGACTCCAGTAAAAACCACTGGTTGTTGGTTGTGAAAGTGCTTGGTGATTGGTGTGAGAATCAATAATAATAACAATATTTATAATAATTTTGAGCAGCAAGGGTAGAAGGTAAAGGCTTGGGCTCTGGAATCCTATTACACAATTTCAAATCCCAGTCAAAATCATTGCATTTACCTTGATTTGCTTCGGGCAGATGGGGGTCGTTAACTTGGAAGAGTAACTCATCTAAATGAAGGGCAACACTAATTACAAAAGCCCATATATACAATGTTATATATATAACAAGCATGTAAAGATGACCTTGTGCCTAACTTTGGTTAGTGCTTGACCAAGTAAATTTAAACAAGAACTATAACAAATAAATAAATTCAAATAACTCAAGCTACATGTGTACACAGAGATCAGCAGACAGAAGTGGAAATCAAATCATAACTCAAATTATAATGAATAACCATTATTCATTCAATGTACAAACAATGGATTGGGTTGATCATTTATTATTAGCATTATCTCAAAGTTATTTTAATACAAAACATTTTTAAAAATTGATTATTTAATAAGACAATTTGAAAGTGAACAATATTGTGCTTCTTCTTGCATGTGCAACAATTCAACATACATCCGGTTGATCTTGATAAGTTTTAAATAAATTGCCATTTTATTCTTTTTGCCATAATTTTATGAAATTTTTTAAATTAAAATAAAACTGAAAAAATGTTAATGTTTATTTTTTTTTTTAACTTTCTTTCTTTTGTTTAAAAGAAAAATCAAATGACTCCAAGTTTTTTTGTTTTTTGATTTAAAAATGATTGATTAATAATTAATTACATTTAAAATAAAAAGATGTTTTTGTTTTTTTTTTTCACCTATCAACTACTATGAGTTATTGAAGGTTTTTTTTCTTGTTCATATTTTCTGATCAATTTTTAGCTGTTAAAGGGTTTAAACATTAACTCTTTAAACCCTAAAGAACCGTAACTGATATATCAGCCCTGGTGACTTAAGGCAAAAGAAGACACACACACAACCATATTTCAACCTCCATCTTTGGACCCTGACTTAGTGATATTACTAAGTAGCCATCCAGACCCGTTGGGTCAAAATGTCAGTGTGTCTTTTTTGTTCCTTTGGTAACTAAGGCCGATATATCGGCCGTTTAGGCTCGAAATGGTTAAAGAAATAAATTTAAATTTAAACAAAAAGAATTTTATTGGAATAAAATAAAACCAAATTTTAAAAAAAGGGGGGAACAATGATTAGTAATAGTAGCAGACTCAGACAAAAAAATATTCTCCCATTATTATTATTATTATTGTTATTACTAGCAAGGAGCAGGCATAATTTATCAATTCACCCATCATTTAGTAGCAGTCAAATATGAATGAATAAAACTGAAGTGCTGACAAGATGCAGACTTTTTTAAGAGAATGATTTTATTATCTCTTTGAGTTTTCCAATCTGGTGGATTATTGGACAGAGAAATATGGCATTCATTGACAACTACAAGCTTGTTTTTTTTAATTGATTGGGATTCTAGTGCAATGTGTTCTATTGGATCCAAAGGAGTTGGTAGGATATAATGATATAACTGTTGCTGCTTGTTAATGTTAAAATCGGAATCAGATGTAGACATAGAGCAGCCAGCAGCAGCAGCAGTCAGCATAGAACACACATACACTCAACAAAGCTGGTTCTGTTATTTCTTTTCAGCATCATATACATCAAGTGCATTTTGCATTTATTCACACATATACATTATTACTTATATTCATTTCTGAGATAGAAGCATTCAAGAACTTAATTCATATAATCATTTCTACTGCAAATTAAATGATAATTGTTCATTAATTTTGCAACACATCACAAGATATTCAATTTTATGGTTTGTTGCATCTAAAGCAAAAAATAAAGAGTACATATTATGAGGGGAAAAGCTATTGTTATTTACATTTAATAAACAGGAAAAAAAAGAATTAATAAACTGACTGTTAACCAAGCTCAAACCCTATTTAAACCATGATCTAATTACCAATGAGTGCACTCTCTCCTCCTCCAAGGACACATTTAGTTTTAGCTTAAAACTAAATTTGATTTTATGCATAGACTTGAAACTAAATCAAAATACCTTTCTTTAACTACTCTATATTTTTAAGCTTTTTACGCCTATACAAGAAATTGGTAGTTGCCAAAATTTGGGTCTAAGATTCAACAACAGTATTTGAACGAAAGTCTAGCTGGCTGCATACACTCATTAAAATGTAAAATGTTGATAATAAAGATAAGTATTTATTTAATCAACATTTGCCATTGAAAGATGCAACCTACAACTTATTGATTTTTCAGAGATTAGGACAGACTGATTGGCAAAAGAAGATACGCTAAGTCCATTTTCTCTTTTTTTAGAAATATCGACTTAAAAAATAAAGCGCATAATTTTTGTAAAACTAATTATTATTCACTGTATTAACACCATATTTTACAATATATTTTTCTTCATCTTTTTTTTTTTTTTTTGTTAAGCTTCTGTGTGTGTCTTCTTGTCTTTGTAAAGAAGCAATTTAAGTGAAAGTTTTAACATTTTCTTTAAACCCTTTTTTATTTTCTTATGTTGAATTCTAATAAAATAGACTAGTGAATAAATACCAAATTTTAGTAAAAAAAAAAAAAAAAAAAAAATATGAGTGGCCAGAGTTCCAGTTGTTACTAAATTGGAACATGGGGATTTATTTTATTTTTTTTTTTTTTTTTACCATATTGGATATTAGGATTTTGAATTAAAACATCTGGTAAAAATGAAAGTAAAAATATTTTAATTGCAAAAAAAAAGAAAAAAAAAAGGAAGAGTAAAGAATCTAATTGTAATATTTTAGTATATTAAAGAGTAAGGTACAAAAATGAATGGGAACTACTTTTGCTACCAACCAAAAAACAAAATAAAATAACAAAAATGGGATTTAATTTTTTTTAATCAACCCTCGTCGTCCTGACTATTTTTTCCCTTTCCACGCTCTTAATGATTTTAATGATGTCTATATCTTTTTCCATAAAAGTAAAAATTGACTTCGTTACTGGTTTCGTTTTCTTCATCTTTCTTTCCTCCCACACGACACGACAAGTACTTTTTCCTTTTCTTCATTGATCAATATTCAATCACCACCAGTCACCACACACACCACCACCACCACCACCACTAATCACCAACAACAGTTCAAAAACAACACAATCACATTAATTTAGAAAATAAAGAAATCACACAGCAACAATTAATTAACAGGATAAAACAACAGTGATTATTATTTGAAGAAGACACGGCTTAATACAACTACTAAATGTCTTTATTTTTGTAATTTGACATTGATGATAAATTCGTTTATTCACGTTTTTCATTCATTCTGTTGATGAAAAAAAGAAGACGGTTCATATATTTTTTGCAGGTTAAAATGTGTTATCTCTTTTAAGAAGAAATTATTACAATTTGATTATTACAAAGAAAACTCTGTAGAATTAATTTGATTAATTAAATTAACATTTATTTCAACCCGAATATCATGTGTATGCGTGTGTGAGTAGGAGATGGATCAAATGCTAATTCAGAGGTCAACTCAACTAATTTCACTCTTCTTAAACGTGTTGTTGGTCAATAGGAAGAATTTGTTCTTAAATAGTTCAATAAAACATTTTGAATAATAATGAATATAAGAGATCATGAATAGAAAATGTAAAAATTTAAATTTATGCAAATTGAACACAAATATTAAATACAATTCACGTGAATTTATCGCCGAGGAGGAACAAACACAACACTTTTTATTTTTTGACAAAAGAAACATTAAACCTTCGGATCCTAACCTATCAAAATTATTCAATCACCCAGAGATCCGTTATATTCGTGTAGGGTCAAAATAGTGTGTAAATGGTGGTGTGGCGTGGTGACTGGTGGTGTGTGTCATCTTTTGTCTTATGTTATCAGGGACGATATATCGGCCCTTTAGAGTTCAAATGATTGAAAAATTTCCAGGAAAAATCTTTTTCACACATATTTTTATTTAATGTTCATTTGAGTTAATTTCAACCAACATGATCAGCAGAGAGAGAGAGAGAGAGAGAGAGAGAAAGAGAGATCGAGAGAGAGAGAGAGATAGAGAGAGAGAGAAGAGAGAAAAAAGAGCTTTTCGTTTTAGGTGAAAGAAGGACTTCAACTGCAACTAACCGTGACCAACAAAATAACGGAATTTAAAAAAGTTAAATTAAGTTTAATAAATGTTGGAATGGAACTAAATGACTTTCATTCCCTAAAATGTCTTAAATTTTGAGTTTCAATTAATTCCCCTAAACCCTGAAACTTGGATTTAAACCATAGAAAAAAATGTCAATTGTTTTATTCGTTTTCCTTTTTTTTTTTTTTTTTTTGTAATCTTGCTCGGTTGGTAAAATTCGATTTAATTTTGTTTTTAAATTATCAAGAAAAATGATGTTTTAACTAAAAGATAAATTAAACCAAAAACACCTTTTAAAAAAAGTGGGGGAGAAAAAAAAAGCCTTTATTTTTTTTTTTTATTAACTCCAATTTTTTTCTTTTCTTGATTTACTACGAGGAAAAAAAGAAAGTAAAAAAAACAAAAACGAAACAACTTTAAACATCGTCGAGATCACCAAAGTGAAAGAAAAGAAAAAGCAACAATTTCCTTAAAGTTCAAAGTACGTCTTTCTTTAAACATTAATAAATCAAAAAAGTCAACGAGTGATTTTAATTAGAAAAATATTAACACGTATAAAAAAAAAATTCTAAAATATAATAACTTTTCAAAAACGACAGAACTTGAATTCGAACCCAGGACGAAAAATAAACACTAAAAAATTAAAATTGAAGAAAAACAAAAAAACCTACCTTGGTTCTAACATCCAGTGCGGCTATTCCGTGTTTAATGCTTAAGCAAATGCTCTGTCCACACTGGCAATGTTGATAAAAAGCTCATCATTATTTTGTCCATATTTTTCTTCTTCTTCTTTTTTCAATAAACTAGAAATAAAATAATAATTGGAAAAAATAAATTTCCTTCTCCTCCTCCGCGGAATTATCGTCTGTTAAAGATGAAAATGAAGATGGGGACGACACCTGGCGGCAAATTATGTAGTTACCTCTTTCAAACTCGTGCTCTTAGGGGGAAATAACTCTTAATCTACTGCATTAATATGCTAAGTTATTTTAACTTGGCATTTTCATTTATGATTATTATTTTTATGTACCGTTATCATTAGTATTCATATTTAACAAAAATAGCAGTTTTTATTAATCAAATGTATAAACAGAAAAAAAAGATGAAAAATGTTATTATCACCATAAACACTGTTTAAATACATTTATGTTCTGTATTAAAAAATTAATGTTTTTGTTTTTATAGAAGGATATGGTTATGAACCAGAACCATGTAGTAGTATATCCTAATTAAAATTGAGGTTTTCAGTAATATTATCTGTTTAAAACAAAATACTATCAATAGATCTAGTTTAACACCCCCACACTACATACACACATGCATCTATAATTATACATATTAGAGCATATCTAGATATACTTTTATATACATACACAAATACACCTCTCTACACACATATATCTACATATGGTACCATACAAAAGTAGAAGGAAAGTCAATTAGACAAAATCCTACTTAATGATTATTTGGGCTGTGACAATATGCTTTAATTGAAAAGTATTCTTGTCACAGACTGGACTATAATAAGGAATTAAAATAAATTGTAAAATCACAAAATTGTTAAGTAAGGAGTAAGGCTGTTAAAAGAATATTTTTTCATTAAAGCATATCTTCACAGCCTAAATGATTCTATAGAAATAAAGGAAATATACAGATTAGTTTTAAAATAAGAAACAAATATTGGAAGAGTCAAATGAAGGATAACACAATTTTGATTAAAAAATATCTTCAGTATTTTGAATTTAAAATGAAATTAAAAAATTTTTTTTTGCTCACTTTACTTTTTACTCTATTATGTTAATCATAATAATTTTTTTATTTTTGAGGAGAAGTAAATTTTATGGCATGCCTTCGGGATATATGTTCAACTTTTTACATTATTTAATCAAACTCTAACTTCCTGCTCATCAACAACAGCACTACTTAAATGCACTACCTCAATTTCTTCCATAAGCTATCCATCTAAGTTTGTAGCAAATAAATATAGGTATTGAACACTACTACATTTATGTAGTGCTGTTGTTGTTGAGCAGGAAGACCTTTCCTCTCCTGCACAGGACTGGTCAAGGTGGTGCTGTATGAATACTAGTCCTTGTGTCTACAAGAAACTGATCACATGCAAGATTCAAAACGAGGCTATCAGACAAGGATTCTAAGGCAAACTTATAGATAAATGCATTTTAAAAAGTTTGCGTTAGATTGCTTAGACAGACATAACATAACCAGTAATGGGATTTAGCCGGTTCACACAGTGCTTAAAATATTATGAGTTCGGCGAACCGGTTCTTAAAATTACTTAAACCCCTACTCAGACCTGTATTAATTAGCCAACCATCAAACTCCACAAGTGTCATGTGACTCACATAACTTGTGAATGTATGACAGCGTAATTTATGCATGTATATAGCCTATATATAAATAAGCAATTAAGTTTCGTTTGTGTAACTGTTACAGTGCTCAAACTGCTCATGACAATGCTGATGTTGAGTTGGTCTAACCTATTTTAGGTCTAGTTTTAACTTTTAGTTCTGAATCAAATATTGAATTGTTTTAGATCTAATTTCCTGAAATCGCCATATTAAAGTAAGTGTTTGTTTAAATTTTCTTAGTTCTATGTATATCTTAGACTCTTGATCAAGGGCTGGATCTTGATCTAGGCCAGTGATGGGATTCAGCTGGTTTTCACCGGTCATTAGAACCTGTTCTTAAAAAATTTGAATCCCACCTTTGAAAGTAACCAATTGTTGATCAAAATGTCGATAATAGTGATTCGGGTAAAATGCCAATGAGGCAATTTTGTACAGAGCTCTTTGAATTGAGCTTTTTGTATAACTAAGTTTTTTTTTGCTTAAACAGTTAAATGATATTTATGATCAATTAAAAAATGATGGATAAGAATGTAATGTTGTTGTGGCTTTGGGTCTTTTTGTTAGATTTCGGAGGTGCCGAACCAGCCGTACATATAAGAGGAGATGCAGTAAGATTACATCAGAAAGAGTCTAAACTGCACACAAGTAAAGCCATGGCTAAAAATTAAAATAATGGGAAAATTGCACCCCTGGTCTTTGCCTTTTTGATTTCTAAATTTAAAACCAGTGGGTGAGATGTCCCCTCTCCTGGAATCATCGAATCGGCCCAGAAAATCGAACATTATGAAAAATGTAATTAGCCCTTACAAGTTCCAGCTCAACTCTCTTGGCAACGATCGTTCATCCATGTGTAAAGACCAGCCACATCACATAACACGTAGATCAGCTAACATATTGTTAAATGTTATAAAGTAACCACACATGTCCACAGATCAATGATTCAGAAAATAATAGCAGGAAATGAATATTGGTTGTTATTTTGTTTTATTTTGAGTATCGAAGAAGCATTAATCATGAAAAAAAAAATGAAAGAAAAAAAAAAAACTTTTTAAAATCTTGTCAACTGATTTGTGTGAATGGCAAAGCTACTTCACTTCACTTCTGGATAAAACTATTTGGATGTTTATGGTATAAATATATAGTTGTGAAGGAAACATAGACAAAGCTGAATGACTTTATAATAACAAGTTTGAGATGAGGGGTCTCCAAATATAGCAACGACGAGACATGATGTCTGTGTGTACACAACCAACAGCAGTCCTCAACACGACCATCACACGAAACGTACACCATGTGCTTCTGGGAACATTCAACCAACAACGAACAATGAACAACACAACAAAATTACTAACGTAAATATATAGCAACACTTCAACACCACCAAACGAGCCCCCTCTCACACAAAAAACTAACGTCGTTAGTTTGAGATGAGGGGTCTCCAAATATAGCAACAACGTTAGTTTTTTGTGTGAGAGGGGGCTCATTTGGTGGTGTTGAAGTGTTGCTATATATTTACGTTAGTAAGTTTGTTGTGTTGTTCATTGTTCGTTGTTGGTTGAATGTTCCCAGAAGCATATGTTATACATTTGGTGCTTGGAAGGGAGATAGACAGTGGTCGTGTTGAGGACTGCTGTTGGATGTGTACATACAGACATCTTGTCTCGTCGACGTTTAGACTCCAACTGTTCTCCCTCGTCGTTCAAATCTCTTGGTGAGAGAGAAATGTTGAAAAGCAATGCAAGTGTTGTAAAGCTGGCGTCATTAACTGTCTGCTACAACCTTGTCACCACTTCAACAAAAATAATAAGGAAACTCAGGAAGCTCTGCAGACTTTTTATCACTCGACATTTCATCACCTCACTATTTATCACGGAATTTTAATCACTAGACTTTTAATCACATGATTTTTTCATCATGTGGATGCTTAATCACTCCAAGAATTTCAATCACTTGAGGATTTCTGAAAACGTTTAAATGGTGTTATACCAAATATGTTTTCTCTAAAAAAGATCTTTTTTCACCACATTATTTTTCCATTTTTTTTAATCCTTTGATATGTATATACCAATTTTTCAAATAACCCCAAAATTGTCAAAGGTACGAAAAATTTAACAAGATATACATAAAAACATAATTACATATACATTTATTCATTTGTATCTTATCGCACAGGGATATGTGTAGGGTTACAATTGGTTTCCTTAAAAGGAGTAGCAGGGGCACCGCATGCAGGTTTGTTACTTGCTCTAGTACAATACCTGTATTCTTATATGATCGCCCATCTAACTAGTGATCAGGCATAATTTCTCTTAACTTTGGTGATCAGAGAGAAACTGGTGTCTTCAAAGTTTTGCAACTGCACTACCTATAATAGGAGACTTCAGTATGTTGGGGGTTGGGCAAGCTGCATTTTGAGAGTAGAGGGGCTGCAAGGTGCATTCTGTAATGTTCCCAAGCATGCCATTGCTCACTTGCCGAACTTATTAAAATCAGCTCCTAAATTTTTAAATAGAAATCTTCATTTTTGTTGTTTTCTTTTTTTTTCTATAGAAAAGTTGTATTAGGAATAAAAATGGAGAAATGATATTCTAACGCCCACAATACAAAGCTTTATCTGTTGATCGTACACTGATAATTGGAGCTATGACAATATCCTTTTATGGTAAAATGAAGGATAAACTATTTAAATGGGATTAACTTTTGATGTCATGTGTAACATTTTTATTTCTTATTAATAATCCAATGCACAATTAATACAAAGTTGCAAATATTACAGTTGTTTAAGGTGAGAAAAGGGCTAAAAAATTGAAAACAGTAATTTGTTTTATGATAAATAAAATATTTACAATCAAAATACTCCCATTAATACAAAATATGTCTGCTATACATTAGTAACTTCATTTTTTGAAATCCTTGAGATAAGATTTGATAATTTTATGTGTTATCTCATTTTTATTGTTATCTTCACAACTCTTCAGCATTGTTCATATTGTTCTGGTAAATATTATGAATAAGGCAGCAAAGTTAGAGCATTGGTAAAAGCTCTGGAATCATAGTGTGCAAGTTCTATTCCCAGTCAAAACCGTTGTATTCACCTTTAGCTGCCTCAGGCAGAACGGGCTCATTAACTCTGGAGAGCAGCTCATCTAGGTGAATGGTAACACTGATTGTAAAAAGCTCTGGTAAGTACACGTAAAAAAATAGCCTTGTGCCAAACATGGGTTGGTGTTCACCAAATAAATATTCAGGTGTCGTTATTCTGGTAAAACTCCAGAATCATCATTATTGAAATTCCTTCACAGAACTTTGAACTGAGTCCTTGATTGAATAATAAATGAAATATCCAAATTGCTGCATAAAGGTTCTTGTGTTTGATTAAAGCCAACTGAAAAAAGACTCAAAAGTACAATAGCTAAATTATTGTGAAGATAACAATTAAAAAGAGAACAATAATTCAAAAACTCAAAGTACAATTAATCATTCTTACAAATTTATATCTTATGCTGTTACTATTCCACTTAATCTTATGGTTGTTGGTCTTTATCTAGTCATACACAAAAGTGCTTGTAAACCAGAAATTTGAAACCAGATGTAGAATCCAATCAAACACGACGATTTTACTTTTATATGTATCTAGATTATATAGTCATATGATCCCTTCTTTTTTTATGAATATTCATAGAATAATTTAAGATGGAAAAATATAATAAAAATCTTTCAATATTTGTTTGTTTTTAGTTCATTTTTGTTGGTAATCAGATATTATAATGAATGTTTCTAATTCAAATTGTAAAACCCTTTTAATCTCTAGACATTAATCCTCTGTACTAATTCCCATATAAATTCAGAATGACCTAAAACTAAGGCTACAAAAATATTTTCTAATCACTCAGTTACCTGCTGTTTTATGTTATATTGAATTTGTGGAACGTGTAAGTTCAAATCTGCTGCTTTTTAATTATATACAACAATTCATGTCCTTTTTTTGTTACATTCATTATGCAATATTCATGTATTTTATCTTATTTTTATTACAAAGATATTTATCTAAATATTTTTTATAATAGAAAAGAAAAACATTTACACTTATATACCAGTTTAAATTCTCATTTTTGCAATTTTTTCTTCAATATTTAAATCTAATTTTTGGGGTGTAAAATACAATTTTATTTTCAATTAATTTATGTCCGAGATCAAACACACCATACAATATTTATTAAACCATTCTTTTTTTTTTTAAGTACTATTAGTATTAATTTAAAAAAATCTTTTTTCTTTGTTTCTTTGTTTCTTTTTTTCTTTGTTTCAACATTCATGTTCATGTTTTAATCCTAAAACGCAACTATATCAACTTGATTGTTGGTTGTTTAGTTGGTTTTATGAAATAGCATACCAACCTTTTCATTCATTTAATGCCAAGAACAAAAATTAAAAAAACAAAACAAAAATACCTTCCTTCATCCAATACATTTTCTTTGAATAAAAATACTAGTTAGTTGCACTATTCAATCCATAGCTGAGAAGAATTAGAAAATTAATTTATTTTTCAAGATTATTTGCCCAAATGTCAATTTTAACATTAGATAAAGCAACTCTCAACTTTCTCTTTAACTTTACATTCTAAATTTCATCTTGGAATTACAATAAAAACATTAAAGCTAATTCAATACTCTAACTCTAAAAATTGAAGATTAAAAAAAAATATCTCCTAGAAATTAAAATGTAGTGCCCACACTGCCCTGCCCTGTCGTGCTTCTTAGCCACTAAGAGGCCCCGACGCAGAATGAGCTCCCCCCAACCCTAAAAAAGGCAAGTAAGATTACATAATCTAAGTAATAAGATTGCTTAAAACTATAATTAGAGTGCTATCAGTGATAGAGCGGGTATATATTAGTTAAGCGTAGACACGGAGTCATCAAACAGCCTTTGGCAACTGTCAGTTTCTCACCTGCTCGATCATCATCAGGCCGGAAGCTTTCGGCTTGATAACCGCCAGGCGAGAAATTGACGGTTGCCGAAGGCTGTTGACTCCACCGTGTCTACGCTTATATTTCGGTCCGATGAACGCGTAAGCGTGAAACTGGCAGTTGCCAACTCGATTCCTGTTGATTCATACACTTAATGATTTTCTAATTAATCCTAACAATTAATTATTTTGATAATTTTTTTGCATTACAAAATATCTGTGAAGTAGCCTCTATGTGCCCCCTAGGGAGCTTGCACCTCCACATACAATTGTGAGGACACTAAGTGCGGTCGGGTCGCGGTCCTGGTAAAAAGAATGTGCAAAAAGTACCCATAAATGAAAAGTCAATTAGATAAAATTTTAAAAATGTACATAATTGTGAATTAACATTCTGTGCAAATACGCAGACATAGATTGTAAAAATTCTAAATAATGTTTTCAAGAAGCCAGATCATCATCATCAATCCACTAAAACTGTGTGTGTAAGCAGAAAAGGTATTTCAATTTATACTTTAGGGAGGTTTACAAACAGCACAAACTCGGCTACAAACATTTATTTAGAATCAAGTTTTTTTTGTTTTTTTAAATAGTTTTCAACAGGCATTTTTAGTATTATCTTCTTAGAGAGGCCGCTACTTTGCAAGGAAATGTTGACACATGCGAAGAGAAAAAGAAGCGTGTGTTGTTGACTTCGTCTCATTTTTACTGCCTTTTTTTTTTTTAATTTGGCTGTTAGCTTGATACAAAGCAATAACGCCCTCTTCCGTTTAATCTACGTCATAAGAATTTTTCTTTTGCCACATTTAAAAAAAAAAGTAAAAGCTGAAATACAACTTTAAAACAAAAAGAAAGGTATTTTTTAATATTTTATTTTAAAATTTAGTGAACAACTGATAAAGAAAATATGATTTTGATTTATTCGATGATACTGATTGATTTTATTCTGATACTAAAGAAAGGAACAACACAAACAAAAATCGGGGAAAATACTTTTTGACTCGACGTGTCTTTCTTTCTTTAAACAGAAATGTTTTTAAAAAAAAGATCAAAATTGTATTATTCATTCAAATTTTGTAAAAATATTTATTGCTTATTCACGTTTTAAATCATTTAATTTTTTAAAACTATTATCAACATCTGTTTGTTTGCCTTCGTTAACACCAAAAATACCACTCCACTCGTGTCAGCAGTCAGTGTGTGTGGTGATGTTGATGTTTAGTTTTTTGTGATTACCGTGTTAATAGTGTAAACACAACACTCATCAGTGACCGGAACCTAGAAAATAACATATTAAGCAAGAGTAAGCTAATAAAATTGAATAAACGAGGAGGGGAGAGGCTCCTCTTCTGAGAATATAATTTATTTTATCGTCAGATGTAAAGGAAATATTTATTTACCCATTTTTTGTCTTTTTATGTAATCTGAAATATGTAATGTTTTAAAATTCAAAACGATATTAAATCAATTCAAAATGGTTATAGAACTTAATTCCTTTTTGTCAAGTAAAGGGAAATTTCTCTTACAAAAACACCTGCAATTTTAGTTCAACCGACTAAGCCGCAAGCGAGACAAAATGCGGAAGTAATAAAAGGGGGATAATTCATGGGGTTTACAAAGAAACCTGAATAAATGGAATGATTGCAGAGCGAAATAATTTCATTTTATTCTCATCAGAAAGGTTAATTTTTTTATATATTACATTTAGTTTTTGTTTAAATAAATATTTTTCAGTTATAAATTGGATAAAGTAATAATGGCTCTTTATTTATTTTAGTTTTAGTAAAGTGTGTATGCATTCATTATAGCTTATTTGTAAACAACTTCATAATCTTTCATTCTATTCTAATCCAAAGTGTTAGAAAAATACCAGACTTACCAACGTATGTGTCTCTCGTTAAGGCCTTGTTTTCCATCTTTAGAAAACCAGTTTTGCTTTGAAGAGTATTTATTACTACTAGAAACACAACACAGGGTGTTTAAAAAGTTACTGAAGAAATGATGAATTGAAATTGTATTTTCAGAGCCCCTAAATATCTAATTTTGTTTGTTAATGAATTCATTCAGATGATAATAGGCTTTATT
This sequence comes from Idiosepius hallami, assembly GCA_034780655.1. Lineage (NCBI taxonomy): Eukaryota > Metazoa > Mollusca > Cephalopoda > Idiosepiidae > Idiosepius > Idiosepius hallami. Next base: position 14,438 of record JAUZSX010023739.1, read on the forward strand.
TGACATAATCAACTTTTGTTGAAAATTGGGATCATTTCGAAGTTCGTGCACTTGAACTGTATGTTGAAACCTTGTTTGAAAATCTTCAGGCTTCAAGTGACTTTTGGACACCCTGTACTTTAAAGTGATTTAAATGAAAAATTGTTTGATAAAGTAAATAATTATATTTGGCCAGTTATGAGTCACATTTTAACAAAGCTTTAAGTATCGAAAGCGTACAATGTAGCAGCTAGGGTATGTAAAAAAGTGGTGAGGTAGGAGAATTTCAAAAGGTAGGCAATCTACAAGGCTATTAAAATTACATATTGATAAAGATATTGTTTCTTTTTATATTTCAGGCCAAAATCAAGTTTTAAAAATGGTAAATAAATTCAATTTTTTCTTTTCATTTTTTATTTAACCTTTTTAACAAACTCTGTTATCCTTAAATTTGCTGCAGTCAAAGCATTCTGTTAGCCAGGGAAAAAAATTCTAAAATGAAAAATGTGTGTGACTTTATTATTTCCCATGTAAATCACAATCAGTTGTATAATGCAAGGGTGGGCAATTATTTTGGCTAGAGTGCCGCATAGTCGGGGGTAAAGTCTGAGATTTTTGTTTTTACAGAAGAACCAAATTTAAGTTTTTTTTCTTTTAATCCATTTAAGCTAAAATAACATCCTTCACATCCATTTACATTAATGGTGTCTAATAAAACTAAGCCAATTATCAAATAGGTTTATTAGCTTGTTATTGGTGATATGCATTTATAAATTTTGTATGTTACTTAAAATTTTGTCTACAAATAAATTGGTTTCAAATAAATATTTCAAAGCAAAAAATCCATCATTAAGTATACTATAAAGAAAAAAAAATTATTTACAATTCTTTACTATTATAGAAAGCCACCTATTAGAAAAAAACTGTAGTTGGTAATGCAAGAAGGTAAATAATAACTCAGCTCAGCGAACTGGTGCTCTCTCCCGACTGAGACAATAAGAACTAGCAACAAGCGCCCGTAACCTCGGGATCCAAGGGAAAATATTCACCCAACGTACGAGTCCCACAATACAAAAACAGTAACTTAACAGTAACACGTGAAGAGGGAGATTTTACTAACATGGTGTTGGCAAAAACAACCCGTTTTTATTCCGACAAGTGCCTCCTCATTTGCATAGGAACAACATGAATTGGCCTTGTCAGAATGATATTTCCACAATCAATTTCAAGAGCGCTGCCATTTGTAGATTCCACATTTATACTTATTAGTAATTTTTGGCTAGTGTACAAGATGGCTGAATATCAAGATATTATGTAGTTAAAAAAATCTAATGTTTATAAAATTGAAAATAAATGCTTGGAGCTGTTATTATTCCTTGTTAAATAATTCTGTTATTTTAATGTTAAGGTAATTCTGTTAAATAATTTCTGTTTTCAGGCCACGATTTTTGATAAAATTGTTGGATGGGGAATGGTAGCTTTGGCTGCTGTTATTTTTGTCTACTACACCATTTGGGTGATCGTTTTGGTAAGTACTCTATATTTTAAGATATCACTTGATACTCCTATTCCTTTCTTTAGTTAATGGTAACTCAATTTTAACGAAATTTGATCATTATCAAATAAAATCGAATAGATATTTCAAACTAAGCAAAGGAAATCATTTTAAAGAAAAATTAAATGGAATAAAGAATATGTACGTGGGTAAATCACAAGGCAAGACAAATGACATAAACTCAATCTGAGTAAAAACAGAGCAACAAAATTTTATGAAGAAAGACTTTCTCGATAGCTTGCAGAAGTTAGGTTGATCTTATGTCGAAAAATAATTTTACAACTTCCAGCAAATTTTTCTTCAATTTTTCTCAAAACTCTTTACTCTTGTATGTAATGGGATGGAGATTTTAAAAATGCCAACATATATTTAACATAGACAAACTTTCAGAAATGGTTTTTAGTCAAAAATGAAATCAATAAATATGCAGAAAGATAATAAAAGTTAGTTGAACTTGTCATCTTCTGGGCTGAGAATTACTATTGTTTGAATCTTAGAAAAATGGTCCGATAGAAAAGATGGAATATAAATTCAAATTCACACAATTGATAGGACTTTGATACTTTTATATTATGCTGACATTAACTTTATTTTCTTAGAAAAGATAATAATCAAAAGAAGCTGTCTTTGTAGGATTGTTTTTAAATAAAGGATTTTATCTTCAAACTTAAATTTATGGTTTATTAAAATGAGTTGACAAAAAACTGAAAAAACTAAAACCAATTTTGGTTTTTGTTGAAACATTAGATTTTATATCTCAACTCAAAAAGCTTAATTCGTAAAGGATGTTAAAAACTATCTCATAAAAAGCATTGATTAATGTTTCTTAAAATTATTTCAGTTTGAATTAAAATCTAAAATCAAAATTGCTTTTCCTTTCTTTTAAGCCATTTATTGCACCTCGTCAAAAAATCCATTCCTTTTTTCTGCCAAGATCTTATGCTGTTACTATTCCACTTAATCTTATGGTTGTTGGTCTTATTGTCATTGGTGAGTAAAAAATTTCCTTTGATGAACACATGGTAAAATTTGCCTGAAAAGTTTTTAACACTCATTAAATTTTTCAATACTCATTAAATTATCTTTAAATTTTTTGGGCTGATGTGTCCTTCAACATTCTCATAACTACATCAAGCAAAACATTGAATAATGATTATCAAAACTCAAATCAATTCAAATATTAGTTTTCTTTTTCTACAAAATATTGATGCTAGTATCAATAGTCAGTTTCTGCTTTGAAATAGCACTAAAAATCTATTAAATTTTGTGGGCAGAATTATTTTAGAGTTCAAATTTTCTATCAATTTTATTCGCAAAATACTTGCACCATTTTAAAATTAGATGATCTTAACAAATAGGATTTATGAAATTATATTATCCAATTAGGTCATTTCATGCTAAAAACAATTATTTATGAATAATGTTCTTTTTGTCTACGCATAATTTTTTGAATAACCCTATTTAACCAATAGCTGAAGGGAATGGGGATCCCCGGCTTTTCCAAGGCCAATAGTTCAATTATGAACACAAATGAAATGAGTAGGATTTGAACTTGCGTATTACAATTCTGAAGTCTGACTTGCTACCCACTAGGTCAAGTGTTCTCTCTCTATATACAAAATGAAAATGAAGTATATTTGAAAACTCTTAAAAATGTTTAGTAAGAAAAAATAAATTTATTTTTTATGTTTATTTATTAAAAGTAATTTTCATTTTCTCTTTTTACAGGAATTACAGTTGGTGTTATTATAACAAAAGATAAATTAAAATCAAAATCCAAGAAAGAATAAAATATTTTTATATAAAATTATTTAAAATTGTTTTATTGTTTTACTTTTTCCTTCCACTCATATCCAAGAAAGAGAAAATATTATTCTTTACTAAAATTAGAATAATTCCTCAAACATTTTCTCCTCATAGTATTATTTGGTTGTAATGATGGAATTCCACTTTAATAAATTGATTTTAATGTGGCTATGAAGGAGTTAAAGGGGAAAAGTTTATTTTAGTTTAACTAAATGAGAAAATACAGGGTGTGACATAAGTAAGGCTCTTTTTAAAATATTTAGCATTTTTTTTTTCTTTTTACACCAAATAACCATTAATTTAATTTTGTTAAGATCTTAAATAAATCTTGTATTTACCTTTTACTTACCTTTGAAACACATTCATATTAAAAATTTTTTAGAAGATATTAAAAAAAAAGTTCTAATTTTGTTTCGCCTAAAAAAGGGGTTGGGCCTTACTTATGTTGTGCTGCTTCCTGTATTTAAAATGATGGCCCAAGCAACAAATAAGGATTTAATACAGTTAAAGGATTATTTCAAATTCCAGTTGTAATTACTAAGTAACAAATTTATTATTGTATTTGGCCAATTGTATAAATCATCCACCGAGCTGTGAGGATGTTGATTCTAACAAAATATAAACATTTAGAGAATCAAGAACCAATAGGATTCTTTTAAATAAACAATTTGTATTAATAGATTTTACATTATAAGAAGTCAGATTAGAAGTTCAAATTTACAAATATGAATTCTATTTAGGATTTTGCATTATTTGAATCCCAAAAATGTTCATTAAAATCAAAAACAACTAAAAATCATTTATTTAATTAGATTGAAATTAAATACAAAGTTTTAAGAAGTAAGAAGTAAAAAAAAAATGAAAAATGATAAATTTTAATGGAATTTCATTTTTTTTTTGTCAAATGGATTCATGAATTTTATTTTTTGGATATTTTTGCCAATTTTGCAATCAGTCGTTTGCAGTAACCTGGATCTCGATGTTTGTGCACGACTCTTTCAATTTCATTTAAAAGAATAGTTGAATCAATTTGACCAGCCTTCAACAAAATATCTGAAAAAATAGAAGAAATTGAATTATGAATCAGAAATCATTTCAGATTTGGAAAAAAACATTTGTTATATTAAAAAATAAAATTTAATATATTTTTCATTGTTTCACATGATTTCAATCTTTTATTTATAAAATAGATTAATTTGAATTAAAGTTTAAGAGTTAATGTCTTACCAAAAACTGCTTTTTGGATTTTTTCCTGTTGGTCGTCTAAGTGAATGACGAGACCTCGATATAACATTTGCAAATGAGCTTGATATAAATCCTTATCGTAATCTGGATGATTCAAAATATCAAAATAGGCCTGGAAGACATTGGTCACCATCAAACGAACATCATCTTCATTGTCATCCATACGAGTCAGCAGATGAGGGTAGATACTATGAAGACGATCATAGTTTGGGGGTTTAATATTATGAAGTTTTTCTAACAGACGAATCAGCAGTCGATTTGTAAGAATTCGAGTATTTTTATTATCATCTTGAAGAGTAGCCATCAAATGAGGAAGTAATTCATCGATTATTTCCATTAACTTGAACGTAATAAAGAAAAAAAGGAAATCAAGCAAAATTTAAAAGAAGTTATTTTCTATTTATGGAAGACCCAAAAGCATAATATTCAAAATTTATTTCTCTTTAAGAATTTGATATTAAATAAAAATTAACTAGGTTTATTAGCCTCAATATTATGCATTTAAATATCTTGTTTGAAATCATAAGTACTACAATCAATTTAATGGCAAAAGATTTAGCATTAAATATCTGAAAGTGGAGTTAATATTCTGAGAGAAAAAAAATCTAAACAATTCATTTATCACAACAAAAAACATTGCTGTCTAGAATTAATAAACAAGTTTAGTTATCAGGAATGTTGGCCAAACACACAATATTATAGACTATTAAGGTCTTTGTTTTTTTACACTTAGTACTTTTCTTAATATCATTTTGTGCATTGTTCAATATATAGCAATACAAAAAAAATTATGTTACAAAAATGTTAGAATTTTCCTTGACTTAAAATGATTGATGTGTTTATGTATGGAATTTCATTTAAACTACAAATTTTGTTGAAAAAAATTCAACAGTGGAAAATTGAATTATCAAAATGTAAATAAACATTCATTTTTTTCTAATTCCTACTTTCAAAATTGTACACATCCAATAATCTGCTGTATAAGGCATTAAAAAAACCCCACCTGAATTAAAATATTTAACAAAAGAAAGGAATTAAAGGTTATATTTTGCATAAAAAAACTTACAAATTTTCTTGATAGAATAAAATATTAGAATTATCAAGAAAAGAGTATAAAATGTAATGGTTATAAATGAGGATGAAGAAATACTCACATCATCATCAGAAAAACATTTACATTGAAATAGTGACCAGGCTGTTGATATAGCAGAAAAGCGAATGGATTTAGCAATGCGTCCAGCCTTCCAAACCAAATTGGGAATAATGATTTCTTTTAAAAGCAACAAAGACTTTGGACTGAGTGGATGTTCATTAGTTTTGGATATATGATGAGTCAGCAATTTCATAAGCAGTGCCATCATTCTCATACGAAGCTGGTCTTCTTTGTCAGGATTTAAACAAAATCGAAGAACCTTAATCAAATCATCAACCAAATTAGGAAGGACATCAACTGAAAAACAAAAAAAATGAAAAACAGTCTCACATAATGTCATGGTCAGGAATTGGATTTTTGGTCGAGCACCAATCCAAGTTAGACACAAGGCTATTTTTACATGGTCTCTATACTTAGGCTTTTTGAATTTGGTGTTACCTTCACCTAGATGAGTTGCTCTCCCAAGTTAACGAACACCATCTACCTGAGGCCACTAAAGTTAATGTAATGGTTTTGACTAAGATTTGAATAAGATTCCAGGAACCAAGCTTTTATCAATGCTCCACACACACACACACACATATATATATATATTAGGACACATGTTATATTATGATTCTTTTAATCAACCTTTCATATCATTGTATTGAGTTTTGCTCAATAGATAAAAATATTAAAAACAAGAAAAAAGAAATTATGGTCTAGCATTCAAGCTGAATCAAGCCAACATCATCATGTCTTGCACTCATTGAGGGCTTCTTTGTAAGTCTCCTGTGCAACTGAAATGTAAATGGAAGCATGCAACATCGAACAAGCCATATTAGGTTATCAACCCTCATATTTCGAAATCGACTGAAGAGTCCATTATATATATATATTTTTATATATTTATAATATATATATATATATATATATAGTTATTGGATACATCATAGGATGAGCAGGGACACTTCATCACTGATGTTATTCCGAGATCATTGGGTGTTTCGGGTCTTTCAATATCAGACACCCTCCCTCGGGCGACCCAGCCGGGCTGATCAATCCCTAGCTTGTGTCCCAGCAGCTCTAGCCCACTTCTCGGACCTTTTTATCCAGATCCATCTGGATGCCTTCTCGGCTGCCT
>JAUZSX010023847.1:0-21290 GCA_034780655.1 Idiosepius hallami
AAATACGTGATTTTATTTACGAGCATTAACTTATATTTATTAATTAATGTGTGAATATATATATATATGTGTGTGTGTGTGTGTGTGTGTTTGTGTGTCCGTCTGTATATACAAACGGTAATTAGTTTAAAAGTTTTTAGGTCATTAATAAAAAGAAAAACAACTTGAAGTTTATGAACAAAGACACTGAAAGTAATGCAACTTTTTGAAAGAAACTTTACATCAATACTTCTACTTCAACTGCCAATAGTAGTTAAAGTAGTACGAAATCTTTTCATTGTTTACGGTAACTGTGAAACCCACAATTAGAATTACATGTGTTGTGTATAAAAACAGATAATTTTCAAGTTTTATTAAATAAAACTCACATTTTGGATTATTTTTAAGGACTTGAAGTGTTGGAATGAATTATAAAGTCATTTAATCATCAATCCAGTTAGGATTTTACTTTTTCTTGTACAAAAGATTCTTTGCAATATAGTTTAGCAAAAATTTATACTGTGTATATGTTCTGTCAAAGTTCGTACACAATGGCAAAACGATCGTATCTTTAAAATATACAAAATTTGATATTAATTCAAAATAAGATTGTTTTAAATTCAATTAAATTTAATATCTAATATTCAATTTTGGATTAAAATATTTTTTCTCCATTTTATTTTATCATCCAATATACATCCCTAATTTCAATAATAAGTCACTAAATATTATCATGATTAGAAAATGTGTGTAAATCCATTTAAAGCACTCTAACAGCAAATATCTTTGTTTGTAAAACAATATGAATTGTTCCATACAAGACAATGAAATTAAATAGTATTGTTTGTATTTTTAAATGGCCAGATGGCCCTCAAAAAAAGAGCAATAGAAGAAAAATCGAGAGTTGACAAACTTATCTTATTTTACTGAATTGTTTGTGTTTTTTTTGTTTTATATTAAAGTTTTAGTTCAATTAATACAAAGAACAATCATTTTTTATTAAATGTTCTTTTTATCGAAATCTATTTTTTTAATAACCCAATATGCACTACTTAATCCATAGCTCGAAGGAATTTGGGGATTCTACCTTTCCCAAGGGTATTAGCCCAAATGGAAACTTTACATGAACGACTGGGATTCTAACTCACGTATTTTTATTCAGAAATCCGATTGAATACCCACAGTCCCAAGCGGACATCCCCCCTTGCAGAACTACACGGAAACTAAAATTATGAAACACATGAATAAAGTATAATTATTAATTATTTTCATAAAGTGGGATAGAAGAACAACTTCTAAAACAGCTTTTAAAGAAAACTCTTATGTAAAAAATAAAAATAAATAAAAATAAAAAACTTCTGGTGGCAAAGACCAAATGACAGGAAGAAAAAGGCCAAAATATAAATATCTATTAAAAAAAAGCCAAATTATAATTTTTAAATCTATTTATGCTAAATGGAAAAAAAATAAGATGAAAATAATTTTAAAATAACCAAGTTAAAAACTTGTAATTAGTTAAACAAGAAAAGTGATACTCTAAAACTGAGAAAAATAATTAAGGCCAAATCTATAATAAAAATTGCCCCCCAAAAAAACAATATGGCAAACCTGAATGTAAATAAATCTATCATGAGCAAAAACGTTAATAAGAGTTAATGCAACAATGGATGAGTTTCTTTTTAAGCCATCGTTTCCTGTTATTGTCTATCTATATTTCGTTCCAATGAGTAGGTTTTTTCAGTGAAACTTCTGATTAAACCTTTGGACTCTGAAAGGTCAATATATGATATTTACTTGGTGAGCACCCCTAAGTTTGGCACAAGGCCATGTTTTACATGCTCTAACCAGGGTTTTATATATTCGGTGTTACCCTTCACCTAGATGAACTGCTCTCCCGAGCTACCGAGCCCCATTTACCCGAGGCTGCTATGTGAAAGTAATGGTTTTGACTGGGATTTGAACTCTGAAAGGTCAATATATACACCTTCGGTAATCCAATAAAAAAGAAGACACAATCGAGATTTCTAATAGAACAGCTCGATTGGTTAATGCTTAATTTTGCTAAATATTACTTTTTTTTTATAGTTAACGGTTTTAAAACCAGGTTCCACAGGGTTAAAGTTAAATAGGAATTTAGTGAACACTGAAGAAAAGAAAAGCAGAAAAGTGTTTGTTAAAAAGAAAACGAGTAAAAGCTTGCACATGGATAAAGACACTTGTCACTGCAAGAGAGCACATTCAGTCAGTCAGTCAGACGGTGCAAGCTAGCCAGCCAACCAGCTTGTCAGTTAATCTGGATAATGAAACAGAACCAATAAATGATTCAGCATTATTGTTGCTTTTTACATTCATTAATTAATGAACGAAAAAAAAATCAGTTCACCTTTGTTTGTTTCCTGATTAAGTATAATTCTATTGTTATTATTATTTTAGAAATACTGATATTTTTTCGTTGCTGAGTTTATATGAGGTTTTGAAAATAATGGAAGAAAAAATGCCTGATTCAAAGATTTTGTTCTTATTTCTCAGGTGGATTATGCTTTTCAACTAAATGAGAGTAACTCATCTAGGTGAAGGGTATCAGTTATTACAAAAAGCCTAAATATATACTGGGCACCTAACCCGGCATTTTTCATATCTTGTGCTGATGCTCTTGACAAATAGATATATCCTACTTTTTAAGACTTATAAGTTCCCTTTAAAGCATATTCCGTTTTTCTTTTACTGAATTGATCTTAACTATGTCAATTTAAAAAAAATGTTTCTTTTTACAGAATATAAACAATTTTAAAGCCGGAGACAATAATTTTCATAAACTTTTGTACCCCAGTAGATTTTTTTAAATATCAGTATGAACCATAGCAGAAGGGAATTTTGGGTTCATAACATTCCCAAGTGTTTTAGTCAAAATATAAACTTAAACGGAACGACCGGGATTCGAACTTCCATACCACTATTCCGATGTCCGACTCACTATTTTTAGCTGTTTTCTCTATTAATACATTCCTATCAATTTCTTTTTGTCCTACGGATACAAGTTTTACGATGGATTCAAATTGATATTTCTTATCCATAGACTCTCAGTTATGATAAAGTAATTACGGTGTCTTTAAAGTTGTTTGCTTGTTTAATTTTACGCTACATCAAATTTTTATGTCAATGACAATGCTTTAAAAAAAGTTTAATCCACATGTAGTTTTTTTAATAAGTCAATACGCACTATTTAACCCATAGCTGGAGAGAATGTGAGGATTCATATCTTTTAAGGTCATTTAATGTCAAGAACTATCGGTTTTTGATGAACGTTCTTTTTGTCCACGCTTAGTTGTTATCTTTCCTATATAACACAATATGTACTATTTAATACATAGCTGGAAAAATGTGTCTTTAAATTTGTCTTTCTTTTTAAATTCTAATGTCTTGTTACCTTTTAGAATGATTGGCGCCCTAAAACAACATTGATTACATCGTTCAACATCGTGAATCACTGCTTGCTAGGTTCGTTGCGATTTAGCTAATCGTTTAAAAAATTTAATGATTTTCCTGATTCTTTTAGCACTGTTGGCTTGCCATCCCTTTAAGATATGTTTGTGTTTTACGGCAAATCAACCTGTTTAGGTCATTTAATGCCGACACTAATCATTCTTTTTAGACGTTTATCTTTTTTTTGGTCAACACATTTTTTTAATAACATATGTGCTACTTAATCCAAAGCAGGAGTTTGAGCGTTTTAGTTCTTTCGAAAGGGTTTTAGTATAAATATGAACCTAGAAGGAACGACCAGATTAGGATATTATTACGATTCTGAAAGCCGATTGTTTATCTACAGCCTCAAGTCAGCCTCCTCAAGATAGGTTTGGTCAACAAACAAGCACGATATTTTTACCACCGAAGCCACTTGGAAAAGTGTTTAAGCGATTGGACTCTGGATTTACAGTACGCATGTCCAAACACTGGTCATTCCATCAATTGTGAACTAATAACATTGGGGAAGGTATGAATCCCCATTAAAACAACTATGACCACATCAGCGCCAAACCGTATTATTTCTCATTTTAAAGTTGTTTCTTTTATGTCTTCTACGGCATGTTTTGAAGTTGATTGTTATCAATTTGAAGCTGAAATGTTATAGAAGCAAGCTTCACCTCATTCATTGCTAAGAGTTGTTCTTCTTTCTGCAAACATTTTCCTTTTAACCCAATGATGTCGGTGATGTCAATTAGAAATCTCTTTAATGTGAACGAGCCAGAAAAAATGCAATTTTTTTCGGTTAATAATTGCCTGTTATGTCAATTTTATAAAAAGTTGCTAAATTTGTATTTTATATTTATTTTTAAGGATTCTGCATTGTCTATTATTTGGTTGTACCAAAAGTTCGAGGGAGCATGTCGATAATTATTTTATTTGAAGCCAAGTAAATGGTACTCTGATGAAACGCGAAAGTTTGCTGATCAATAGCAGAAATTCTTTGAAAAAGATGGTATTTAGTTTGAGTAGTAATTTCTGTTGTTTTTATTATTACTTATTATTTTTCTTAACATTTACATTTAGACTAATAACCTTGGGTAAGATATGAATCCTTATATTCCCGACAGCCATGGCATATGTCGTGTTATTCAAATAACTAGCGTAAAAAGATAAACGTAAATCTAAATAACCTAAAAAGATTAATAAGCCGTTAAACAAAGCAAACAAGAAAGATATACAGAAGGGGTAGAAAGAAAAGGAGATTGGCTTCTGTGGCGGGAGGACTGAGAGAGAAAGTGTGTGTATATATGTAAAGATAAACTTGTAAATAGAGATGTACAGTGTGTATCAATGGAGATATAGATACTGTTTAGGTGTTTATAATTGTTTGGTTTGTTTTGTGACATGTCAACATTTTTAGTCCATTTATTGCTGTGAACAATCATTTTTGATAAATATTTTTTGTTCACATACAGTTTTTTTGATAAAAAATATTGACTATTCAATCCATAGCTGGGGGAAAATGTGAGGAATTCATATATTTCCGAATGGTATTTATACAAATGTGAACTTAAACTGAACGACTGGGATTTGAATTCAAGAATTTAATTATCATCTACGCATTCCAAAGTCCGTCTGCCTTGCCACTGTTCCAAGTGGTTTTCCCACTTTTTGTTTGTCTCTAAATATATCTTTAATATAAATAGAGAGAGAAAGCTAGACAGAGATCGATGAATACACTGGATGCCAGACATGTATGAACCCTGATAGACATAAACAAATTCGGCTGTGTTACTAGGGATGTTTTTCCTGTAGTTGACTCGATTCATTGGGGCATTTATTTACACTGTTGTATGCTGTAAAGTATTGAAATTATTTTGATCAATTATCAATCATTGAAATACTGATATATTTAAAGCTTTCCTTAAGTATTTTTAATTTGATACTAAAATCACCGTATTATGATTCTGATGCTCGACTGTCTGGCCTCTGTACCAATTGAACTTCCATATGAGAAAAACAGCAAAATACCGACCCTGAATATAGACTTTCGAAAGTCCAAAAAAGCGCTTAGATCTATGTTGTATTTTTAAAATCATTCAAAACTGATATAAAGATACTATGCAGAATGTTGGAAAAAAATTAAGAAATAAATAATAGACAAAAGATTTATGTACTTATATATGTCTGTGTGTGTATTTATTTATGTGTGTCTGAGGGCAACGTTATCGAGCGCTTGCTTCTTCGCATACACGCTCGCACGCATGCCTCACTCCGGCTGCTGAGTCATAGGAATGGCTTTAAAAATCAAAGCATCATCGATGATTATTTTTTAGTTTTAGTTTTTACCAATGTTCCATCGTCAATTACAACGAAATGACTGACAGAAGAAATATAGACAAAGGTAAAGAGGGAGAGGCAGAGAGAGAGATAAAGAAAAGAGGGATTAACTGGTCGAAAGAAAGATTTATATAAAGATAGATAGGTAGATACCTTCAGCATTGGGAGATAAAGAAACTGAGAACGAACTGACTGAGAGATAGATAGCAGAAAGACGAAACTAGCAACATAAAGGCGGGTAAGGGTTAGATTTGTCGCTCGCTTGATCGTTAGAGTAATTAATATAAGGAATTAAATGCCAATATTTACTTATCTAAATGCATCCTTCTGTGTTCATGCGTGTATGGGTGTCTATGAATAGAACCAAATCCAAACTTATTTATTCACATGTCCACTCATAAACACAGTAACACTTCATACATACATACACAAATATATTGGCAAATATAAACAGAGATTGGATAAAACTATTCTATTATTAGAATTATTGATTGAGAAATATGAAAAAAAAATGCTTGTTACTAGACTTAGAAAGTATTTTAAACTTTTGGACCCTAACGCAAAGATCTTATTTGATTATTTATTTATTTGTTGTTTTCTTTAATGTTTCTATCAATGATTTTAAGTTATCTTTTTCAAAAATATTCGAAAATTGTTTGTTTGTTTTTACAGCGTACCAACCATTTAGGTCATTTAATATCGAGAATAAACATTTGTTGATGAACTTACTTTTTGTCAACCCGTTTTACGTTGTTTGTTTTTTTATAGCATTATTTAATCTATAGCTTTCCCCAAGGTTCAGTCCAAATGATGCAAATGGAAATAATAGAAATTAAACTCCTATATTACGTTTATAGAACTAATAGAAATTAAACTCATGTATTACGATTCTGAAGTCCCGCCCGCTGCCTTAAGTCGATTTTTTTAAATATATCATTTCTGCCCACGCTGGCATGCATTGTTATATAAACAGCCACACACATACACACAGAAACACACCAAACAAAGCAAAGCCCACATGTGCGAGTGTGTTTATGTGTTTCCGTCAACTAAGCCCTCCTTCTCTGACCGATTCAGCAATCCTGCAAACAAAAGCGACACAAAATAAAATCTAATCTTGATTTTAACGTTTTATTGTTGTCTTTTAAGAACCGGCTTTTTGCTTTTTTAGTGTTTTAATTATTATAATTCAAAAGGTGCCCTCGTGTCTTCTTGATTCAGGTTTGGACATATTTCGCTACAGTTTAATTCTTTGAATGCTGAGTCTTTGTCATTTGGTTCGATTAGAAAGAATACTTGCACATGGTACCAAAAGATTTATATGCGCTATGGGTATATAGAAACTTAAATAAAATGATAATCAGTAAATTTTATTGTAAAACGTTTAGACGGTACAACTTTTAATAATAAAATATTTTATCAATTTAGAATGGTGTATCTTGAATGATATGCTCGAAGTGTCCTCCATGAGTATTAAGACATTATATTTTCTTCCAGCACGGCGACTTTTTGGATGCCCAGTATATTAATTTTTTTCAATTGTTTTCCTCATCCTTATTATCTTAAAAAGTTTTCGGCTGAATGATTCATCGGCGTTGAAGAAACATTTACGTCGAAAGTCGAAATCATAAACTTAACATTTTTCCTTAATCCACGAGAGTAAACAATTTTCACTAACACAGACACAAAGAACATTCCAGTCACAATAAGTGTGTAAGTATTCAGCTCATGTATATTAATGAGATCTTTATGTAAGTCTATGAAAATTAAAAACGCATCCAATATAAACAAACATTAAAGATACAGAAATAACTTTCCTTTTTTTTTAAATTTCTATTGTTAAAAAAGGGAAATAAAACTAAAGTTTTAAAAAGTTATCATTGTTTTAGCATTAGATTCATAATTACTTCGGCAGACTAAACACTTACAAATGCTGAACAGAAATAAATCTGAACTGGGAGAAAACAGAAAGACAGACAAAAAATAACTTCGAATCAACAACAAACGGCGAACAGGACAAAGAAAATAAAGAAAGCGCTAAAAGCAAAGTAGAAACGAAATTATTTGACAGTAATTTGTTTTATTGGGTTGTTTTATTTTTCAATTTTCTGTGGTTTTTTTGTTTGTTTTTTTTTGTTTTTTTTTTTTTTTTGAGCGGGACAATAAAAATTAATTCTTAGATTAAAAATACAACACAGATTTGCAGATAGGCATTTTTTAAGCCAAATTTGAATAATCCTAATTTTTTCACGTCAGGTAGGCCTAGGAATTAATATTTTAGTCTATTTCTTTCTTTTTTTTTTAGATTTGGCTAAATAATTTTTTTTATAATTTTATATTCTTGCACTCAAATATTTAACAACTTTCAATTTTTCTACTTAATTATTTTCAAATTATTTTTATCTTTTTTTCCATTTGGCATAATTAGATAAAAAAAATTGTAATTCGATCTGCTTTTTTAAAATAATTATTTGCATTGTTTTGCGCCATGACCTTTCTTGGATTGCCATTTGGCCTTTTGCGCTTTTTTCTGATCTGACAACCAAAGTACATCCTCATGATTTAGAAAATAAAAATATCTCAATCGTCTAAAAAAACTCAGTATGATACATTATTCAGAGGTAAAAGGATGGAGAGCAATAACAGGGTTAAAAACAAAGAAAGGACAGGAAGTACTAAGTTTGCGTTTCGATGTATGCGTGTTTTTAAGTGTTTTGTTTATCTGTGTGCGTGCATGTGTGGATGCGTGTGCTTAAAAAAAGAGGGAGAAAAGGCCAATGTAGATAAAGAAACGTAACGGAACGACCGGGAAGAAGTAACTAGACTGATACAAAACATTCTAAGGGTTCCTTTCTTTAGGAATAATTTGCAAAATAAAACAAATACACGATTCGTTACACAAACGATTGCTAAAATACAACTGCAGTAACTTTAACAACAATCTTCTTAACAGAATAGAATGCTTACTGTTTATATTAATAATGTTAATTTCATAATAATGATTACTATAATACAATTTTTGCTCTACAAAAACAACTTTAGCAACAACAAAGGGAATAACAGTAAAGCATGATGAAATAAATGATAATAGACATAACAATAATAATAATAACAATAATAATAAAAGCAATAGTAATAATGATACTAATAATAACAAAAACAATGAAAATGATTGTAATGGCTGGCCTAATGATTAGTGTGAGATGACGATGATAATGATAGTAAAAGCAATAAAAATTAATAACTATAAAAATAAAACTTATCTAAACATTAACAATAATAGTAACAATCACAATACCATCAAAAACAAGAAAAATAACAACATCATCAACAACAACAACAACAATAATAATCAATAATTATTAATAATAATAATAATCTGACCTGTTATGTATTCCGTAAGGTATGTTTATTAGTTTCAATACTGGACTTATCTAATAACACATCATGTCCAAACTGTCAACAAACTCCGTCCTTGTATAATATCTTCGTCGTGGTAGAGATTGTTGCTGTTTTTGTTGCTGTTGATGATGATGATATTGGTGACGGTGATGTTGTAGATGGTTGTAGTGTTCTTGTTTACGTTGTAATGTTTGTTGTTTCCGTTGATGTTTCTGTTGTTGATGCAGTGGTGTTGGTGTTGGCTGTGGAGTAGGAGGTGACAAAAAATTTGCAATGTGTCCAGGCTGTGATATAAAACATACACACAACAACATCTGGTCTCTTTCTATGCATTTGGTGGGAATAATAGTGACTTGGAAATAATTACGAAAACTCGCGAACAAGGCTGAGGGAAACCCTTTCTATTAACGTTAATATTATTATCATTAATAATATTATTACCATTATTATAATTATTCACATGGTTCAGACTAAATTAAAGGGACATAC
Source organism: Idiosepius hallami (assembly GCA_034780655.1). Lineage (NCBI taxonomy): Eukaryota > Metazoa > Mollusca > Cephalopoda > Idiosepiidae > Idiosepius > Idiosepius hallami. Next base: position 9,679 of record JAUZSX010023847.1, read on the forward strand.
AGAGAGCGGCGGAGACTGGTTATAATAAAACATTTAGTAGTAGCAGTGGTAATTATTGTTGATGTTGTAGTAGTAATTGTTGTTAGGGCAGAGTTTTTAGTAGTGGTATTAAGCAGTAGTAATTGTAGTGTTAGAAGTAGTATTAGTTGTAGTAGTAGTAGTCGTGGTTGTGGTGGTAGTACTGATAGTGGTAGTAGTAATAGCTGCGGTTAATTTTGTTGTCGTGTCTACGGTAGTGCTAACAAAAATAAAAAAAAAACACACACACACAAGGAATATTTTGATGTTGCAGAATTTACATAAGTGTGTAGTCAAAATAGTTGCATTTATAGAAAGTTAGTTGAAATAGTTGCTGAAAATGATGAGTAATGTTGATGATAGTCCTAGTTTGTTTAGCTTTTTTTTTTTTCAACTTAAAAAAACATTTTTTCTGTTTTATTTATTTATTTATTTTCATCTCGGTCATTGACACTCTCTTTGTTCAGTAAAAGCTGATATATTCTCATGAGTAAAAAAAAAAGTCAGATTCCTTTATTGTCATTAATTGTAGAGATTTTTTCGCGGGATTTATTTATTTTGTTTCCTCTTTCGTTTGTTTTGGTTTTATTTATGTTTAATAAAAAGTCTGTTTGATTTTGTTTAATATGACCACGGACCAAAAATCTCCTTTTTTGTCCAAAAAATCACTTTTTTGTTAATCTAAAACAATATAGTTCCTGCGTAACGTCCAAAAGAAATAATAATTTCTAAAAAGTCCTTTGTTTACTCTTATAAGTCGTTGTGCACACACTCACACACAACAAAGAATTTAGAGATTGACACAAAAATTAGCTTTTGTGCTTTTACAAAACAACAAACATTTATTTGTTTTTTTTTTGTTAAAATTGCAAATTTTAAACTGGAAACACTTTTACTGAATTTAAGTTTTTTTATCCAAAAAAAGTTTAACTCACTGAAAACTCTTCTTCATAATGATAAAAAAAAATAATTCCCTTAATTATTTTATTTATTTATTATTATTTTTTCTTTTTTTGGTCTTTCTAATAAAAGTGAATAAACAGTTTAGGATTTCACTTTCTTTTCGTTTTTTCTTTCTTTTTTTTTTCGGTATAAACCACGATTTTTTTCACTTTAATAATTTTCTTAAATGGTTATAAATCCAAACCAAAAGATTCTTTTTTTCATATATATAAATATAATTTCTTATCTTTTTTTCTTTGTTTTTCAAAAGTGCGTGCGACACGGTTTCTTTGTTAGTAATCCATTATGAACAATAGACACTGTCTAAGACAGTCTTTGTCGCTGTTATTTTACCGACGCATGGCAACAATCGTAGTTGTAGCAGCAATAACTGTCATAGTTTACCCGTGCAAGCGCACATGTCTTCTTTAAATCCAGCGCTTCTTCGTTTTGTCTTTGTTTAGGACAACTCAAAAAACTTATAATAATAATAATAGTAATAATAATGATAATAACAATAGTAATAATTATAATGAAATAATAATAATAATGATTATAATTATAATAATAATAATAATATAGTATTGTAGGCAAAACAGAGTTAGAAATTTTAAATGATAAAAAAGAAATAATGGCAAAGTAGCAACAAAATATAATAGAGTAATATTATTGTAAAATTATTTAAATTCAATACATTTACCACAATTCTTTCAATGTGTGATTTTGATACTTACTTTTCTTCAAAACAAAACATTATTAAAATTTATATTTCATGAAATTATAATAATACAACTATAAAACCGAACTAATTAATAATGAATATAACTGATTAACAATAAAAATCATGATTTTTTTCCTTCCTGTAAATGCATGTTGTATATTAAAGATTGAATATTTTTTATCGAACTCTCACGATGTATATATTATAATGCAAATAATAATTTCAATTATATCTACTAAACAATTCACTTAATAAATATTTTAAAAAATACAATAATAACAAAAAACACACTATCTATTTGATTAGCACTTAGAAAAAAAAAGTTGATGTTAGATTTGTTGAAAAAAAGTGTGATTGCAAGAAGAATGGTAATATTTTAAAGTCGTTAGTAAGCTGAGCGCACCGTGCTATATACACAGGCCGTTTTCTACAACATGGTCTGTGGAGTATTCAATGTGAACTACACGTGGGTTCGTCACCGGCAAATATTGTATAAAGAAACCATGGGTGCGTGTGAGTGTATGAGTGACAGAATGAGATAGAAGGAGACATAGGAGAGAGACAGGAAGTAAGAGAGAGAGAGAGGGGGGAGAGAGAAAAGTCATGATTTATTGAGAAGTGATAGAAATCAAAAAAAAAGATTATAGAAAGATAGCTATTGATATATAAGAGAGAAAACGAATAGGAAACTTGAAAGAGGGGGAAACGACTTTGAGCCTGATTGAAACAGAGAGAGAATTAGGAGTCTGAAGTTTAATAAATATTAGAGAGGGGCATCTGGACTACATGAGGTGATATAGAGAGGAATAAAAAGGGGGAATCATAATGAATTATAGTAGTAGTAGGAGGAGGGTCATGAAGGGAGAATGAGTAGAGACTGGGGTGTGAGTATTAGTCTGGAAATAAGGAAACAAAGAGTCGAAGTGTGGAGTTTGAGTGTGAGTTTAAGTGCTGGTATGAGTAGGTCTTTGTTAAGGTACAAGGAAATACAGACGATAAGCGAGGTTGTTTCTTTGTGTGGACGACGCGTGTTTTAGTTTTTGGTTGTATATAAAGACGGGAGGGGGGATAGAGGAAAAAGTAAGCGGGTTGGGAGGGTGAAGAAGCAGACATTGAGGGGAGGAGGGGGGAGAATAGAAGTCTAAAGGATGAGTATGAGTGGGGGTGGTTTCCTTGTTTGTGAGGTGCCGTGTACACTGAAATGTTCGTCTTGGTGGAGAAATAGAGAAAGGAAGAGATTGAAAAAGAAAGAACAAAGGAAAGAGAAGGAAAGGAATTGAGAAGAAGGAGGGGACATAAAAAAGAAATGGATGAAGAAAAAGAGAAAAGAAAAAAAGAGGAAACGGTATGGATTTAGAAGAAAGGAACGAAAGAAAAAAGAAAGGAAGAAAGAAAGAAAAAAGTAGTCTAAAAGAAAAGTGGAAAAAAAGAGAGGGGAATGAATTGTGAAAGAGGGGACAAAAAAAGAAAGAAGGAATAAAGAAGGAAAGAAAGAAATAATAAAGAAAGAAAGAAATAAAGAAAGAAAGAGAGAATAGAGAAAGAAAGAAGGAAAGAAAGAAAGAAAGAAAAAAAAGAAAAAAGAATGAAAAATAGAAAGAAGAGAAAGGAGGAAAACAATAAAAGAAGAAAAAGAGAGAAATTAATTGGGAAGGATGGAAAGGAAAAGAAAAAAGAAAGAAACAAAGAAACAAAGACAGAAACACAGAAAGAAAGAAAGAAGAAAAATGAGGGGAAAAAAGAGAGAAATTAATAGAGGAGAAGGAGATAAAAAAGAACAAAGAAAGACAAACATAAGAAAGAAAAGAAAGGAGGACAAAAAAAAAAAAAAAAAAGGAATAATGGAATTAAGAAGGATGGAACGAAAAGAAAGAAAGAAAGAAAGAAGTATTGAAAGCAAAAAGATGAAACTAATAAAATAAGAAAAATAATGACAAAAAGAAACAACAAAAATGCCAAAAATCAAAGAAAATAAACGGGAAAATAAAATAATAAAAAGAAAGAAAGATAAGAAATTAAATAAAAATTAAGCTTCTTTGTTTTGTTTAAACCTAGTTATTTGAATTATATAATATATACTATTTAATCCATAGCTAGAAAAAATAAAGGGATACATACCTTCTCGAAGTATTATTCCGAATATGATAATTGTCTTTTATTTATTTGCTAATACATCATCCTTTTTAGGTCATTTAACGCCGAGAACTATTATTTTTAACAAACCTAACTGCGGTCCACATATAGGTGGACACAATATGCAAAATTTACTCCATTGCTAGAGTGAATCAATGGGTTCTTACGTTTTAAGGTTATTAGTTAAAATAAGATTGTTTATTCGTTTTACAGCATATAAAACTTTTTAGGGGATTTATTGCCGAAAGCTATCATTTTATTACACCTCCCTTTTGCCCAAACGTAGTTATTTGAATAACACAATATGTACTATCTAATCAATGGCTGGAAGGGATGTGGTGATTCATACCTTTTTAAATGGTATTGGTCCAAATATTAACGCAAATTTAGAAAAAAAGTCAAAGAGAAAAGATTGAAAATGGTTCTTTATACAATAAGATAAAGAGGAAGAAAAAGTTGTTAAAAAAAAGTTTTTAAAAAAGTGTAGAAGAAGAAAGGGATAAAAAAGAAATTGTTCAGAAGAGAATGATTTATAGATTATAGAAAAAGAGAAAACAATAGAAAGTAAAAAAAAATTATAAAAAGAAACAAGAGGAAATGAAACCCTATCGAAAATAGGCAAAAACATGTTAATGAAATATGCAAGTAAGAAGGACTGTAAAAACAAATCTTGCAACAATTCTATAAGACTTTATTAAACAGAGAAGATTTGAAAAACACTCACAAAAGAGGAAAGAAACCCTGATAAGAACAAAAAAAGACAAGAAGATAACAAAAATAAATAGAAAACGAAAGAGAAATTAAAATAAATAATAGAATAAATAACAACGAATAGATAATTGAAACGATTATCATATAGATAAAAAAAAACATACAAATAGACAACCAAAAAAACGTATAGATAGATTAATAGATTATTAGAGAGATAACCTGACTGTAGACACACACATATAAATTAATCTGTAGGGTAAGATTTATAGCCCGAGTACTCAATATAAGTGATAGAGCATGTATTTGAAAATAAACACGTGCTTTTCATTAAAATTTTGATAATAATTTTTCCATGTTTTTACCAGATTATCCAAAATAAATGAATGGATTTTTATGAATCTTAATCCACAGTGTTATACATAAATCTGCGGGGTGAGATTGCTTATATTTATTATTAGAGTGCTTAGTAATAGTGATACAGCACAAGAAGTGTAGTCGCCAATTATTGGTATATAAGTCTGATATTTGTTAATTATTCGGGGTGAGCGCGAACGCAGACCCCACACTTAGAAATAGTGCTTCCGAGTCGTCCACATTTGGGACGATCGCAAAGGTCAACCCAACCGAAGTGCAATGGAAGGGTCTCGCTCTGGGAGAACGGCTTAGCTGATCACCGTTGACTCCTAAGCCAGGTAAGTATAAAATTAATATCAATATCCTCTTTACATATGCTAAGACGCAGAGTCTACTTTCTTATGGCTACATTATTTATTTATAACCATGCTACTTGATGCTTTTTTAATTTCAGAACCTATTCTATTATTTACAGGATTTAATCAAAGTCATTCACAGATTCAAAGCAGGTTGTATCAAAATGTCGCTATATCTAATCCATTTATTTGGAACATAAAAAATATAATAGTATAACAAAAATTTTCTCACTAATCCACGGTTATCTATAAGGTTTATGGCACGAGATTAATAGGATGTACGGTTACGGGGAAAAAAGGGAAGAAAAACAATAAAATGGAATAGATGTCTATTGATATTGAAGGGAAAAAGACAAACGAAAAACAGTGCACTAGGAAAACCAAAAACAAATGAGTGTTAAAGTTCGTTCGTAAAGTTTAGAAATAATGAAAAAAAACGCAACACAAAATAAAATAAAATTTCTCTTTCAAGAAAGAATAAAGAGAAAAATAAAAAAATATGGAGACAAATGAAAGATTGTTTTATTCTTCTGAGAAAGATGAAAAAGAAACATGAAGGAAAGGAAGAAAAATAAATGTTTATGATCCTCTTAAACATCATTATCATCATTGTAATCGTCATCATCATTATTATTATAATTGGAGCTAACATCAATAAGCAGTCGCTTGCGCACCCAGCAACCAGTGTTTTTCTACTGGAGTCAGATCCCTTAGGTCACATGCTACTTCAGTCAAATACTGTATGGTGCAAATTATCCCAGGCTTTTTATCCGTCTGCGTCGACTTCGCACACCCGCCATTAGCAGAGTCTTACCATTCTCCCAAAACCAATTGTGATTGTTGGGGACTGAGTGACAATAAGTTTCTTCTAATATTCTAGTATTTATGGATAGCTGTCTGTCCGTGGCTGCAGACTTCTTTTACTTCTTACTTCTTTTGTAATTAATTTTTTCTCTCTCAATACTTCATGACTGGAGTGGCCTGAAGGCAGTCAACTTACTCTTTTATCGATTCCAATGTCCTGCAGTATCGCTTTGAGTTTTGAAGTTGTTTCTAATTTTTTCTAATCATGATTTATTTTGCTTGCTTCTCTACAACTTTTTCCCTCCTTGTTTTCCCTCCTTGTTTCCAGAAACTAGTACTTTTTCTTATTATTTCTGCAAATGAAGCAGGTCTAAAGGAAACTGTGGTGGGGTGAAACAGACCTCCAGAATGAACTCTTCCCATCACTATAAATGGTATCTCTCTCATCACCCAGAAAGAGAGAGAGAGAGAGGATTTCAGCATAGCAGCCAGGAACCTCTATGCTACCAGGCCGTATGCAACGATTTATGTATCTTCTGTTGATATATTTCTTAACCCTTAATACTGTCGTCTTGTTTCTTATATTAAATAATTACATTGTATACAACACCACACTGGACCACAACAAGTGACGACCACAACAGAAACCTACCTTGCTCTGATCAATCGAAAGACCGCCAAGACACCCACCCCCAGAAATCCAAAGAAAAGTTTGAAGTGCTGGACGGTTTTGAGGTGTTGCCTCATCCAGACTACAGTCCTGGCCTTGCACTATCAAATTACATCTTTGTCAGTTCAATGCAGCCTTTTCACCAATTCGATTCGTTTGATGAAATCGAGTAAGTGTGTCAAGAATTATTTGATTAGAAGCCGACCGAATGGTAATTTCACCAGACACGAAAGCTTGCAGATCAATGGCAGAAAGTTTTGGAAAATGATAGTCTTTATTTTGAAAAATAATTTTAGTTGTTATTGGTGGGTAAATTTCCAGGTTTGTTTTGTTATCGAAAACTCTGTTATTTTTATTTATCTTATTTATTTATTTATCTTTTTTTAGGCAAAACCTGTGACCAAAGCTGAAAACGTAATTTAAATAATTGAATCTCGGTTTTCAACTATTTCCCCTTGTTATCTCATGAGTTTAATCAAATTTGTTTAAAACATAAAAAGCACGTCGGATCCAAGTAAATTATATTAATCAGTTTTATCATCTAAAGTTAATCGTTTACATCAGAGATATTTAACCTTTTCATCTGTTGCTTATCTTTTTTTACATGAAAAAAGAAAGCTAGAGATGGTTATTTTTAGGCTGGAACCACTAATGTCTTTATCACTCTAGAGTTTTCATTATGTGGCGTACACTTAGGGTAAAAAAATAGGTAAACAAATGACAGTACACTACCGAAAATCATACTAATTTCTTCGATCCTGATGCTGCACATTTGGCGGAGTTTAAAAATATTCTAGGGTTAAATGTCTTCAGTAATCCTGCTTTTTAATTTTGTGACCTACGCATAGTATGTAAATATAGGAACCAAATATAAATATCAATACTCTCCTGAAGAGAAAACCATTCTTTCTGGCGCAGATGTTTCACATGAGTTGTAATTTACTGGGACAATATTTTTGGTCTATAGACATGTGGGGTATGACCAAGATGTTTCAAATGATTCCGTTTATACATGAGGATGTAGAAGATGAACTAACCCAAAAAATAAAATGGATATAAACTGTTTTGCATTATTCTAGACACAACTTTGGAATCTTTAATATTGTTTGACTATCCGGTGAAAGACAGAACTCTCTGCGAGTTCAGTGAAAATTCACAATAATGATTATGATTATTGTAAGATCTCACTCAACATTTACATGCTGTTCATGATCAGTAATTTGAACTGGAGCTGGAGTAAAATTTTGATAAGGTTGAATAACACAATTTGACCATTGAACTCTTGACAATTCGTATATCCCTACCTTTTCAAAATGCAATGCTCAAAAATGACCATAAGGTAACTACCTTAATTTAATCTCGTGCATTATTTTTATCCAAAATAGGAGCTCTAATTTTCTTTTCTAAGACGATTGCCCAAATGGAAAAAATGAGCTAAAAAAAGGAAAGAAATGAATATGAAGAAAGAAAACAGTGACGGGAAAATATAGGGTAAATAAAGGGAAAAAATGAAAAAAAAGAAAAGAAAAAGTAGGAATGAAAAAGGAAAAAATAATTTAAAAAATGCAAACTACTGAAAGAAAATAAAGAAAAAACTAAATATAAATGATGTTTCTCTTCTAAGATAGAATTGTTTCGATGATAAACGAAAAAATAGCATTATAAGTAAAAAAAAGGCGCAAGCAAAGATACGAGAAAGTAAAGAGGAAACTATAAATAAAAAAACTAGGATTTTTGGAATAGGGGAACAAAAAAAGATATTTTAAAAGTAATAGAAAATGCTGAAGACACAAAACAATAAAGAAAATAATAATAATAATAATAATAATAATAATAATAATAATAATAATAATAATAATAATAATAATAATAACAATGACAATAAAAATATTGAAATTAATTGCCGACATTTCAGAAAGATAAGACATAAATATTAAAAAAACAAATTTAACAATATGAAAGACAGAAGTAGGAAATACACAAAAATGGAGATGAAATAAAAATTTATAGGGCACGAGACACAATAAAAGGGGGATAAAATAAAACATTAAAAAGAAATCAGCATCAAATAATGAAAATATTTTAGGATCAAAAAGGAGATTCAATCAATAAAAAAAAGAACACAAGAAAAAACAATAAATAAAATAGAAGCCAGACATCGATTTTTCACTAGGTTTTGTGTTTTCATGTTGATATATTTAACTGTCTTGTTTTCTTTAGATCGTTTTGGCCGACGAAACACAAAGTCTTCCTTAGGTCATTGAAACAAATTTCAAACCTCCATCACGTAATAGATAAGATTTGCCGAGGTTTGAACTGTATTTAAATTTCATATTTACTTTCGGTTTTATATTTAAGTCATAGATTTTGTGAGTTTTTTTTTTTCCATTGGCGTTTCCGAGGAACTCAATTTGAGTCATTCGGACTTCGGAACCATGATATGTGAATTGAAGTCCTAGTAATTCTGTTTTTGTTTATATTTTTTGGTGGTTGCCGAGTGATTAGCAATTAATAACGTAACAAACGACAAGGTGATAAGTAGATAGAGAGTTTATAACAAAGTTAGTAATACAGAAGTAGTTAGTGATAATTAATTATTATTTTTATTTTTATTTCTGATATGAGGTATCATAATAAAGAATTAAATTTTTATTTCGGACTTTTATCCCCATATTGGTGAATTTTTTTGTTTTTTATATACGACGTTTCGGTCTAGTGACCCTCAGGCCTTCCTCAGGTGTTTTAATTGAGTCCCTAGGTAATTACTGTCTTCTATAGTTGTTGTATATCGAACCTCATTTAATGTGACCAGATAACCCTTAGGTCTACTTAGGTAGGAATATAAACCGCTATTTTCTGACAATGCTTACTTGGAACCGCAGAGATCATCATCATTAATATTATCTGTTTGTTGATAGCCCATGGATGTTGATTTAAGGCTTTTAATTTTCGATGTTATAAATCGAAAATTTGTTTCATGTTTGAATGTTGATGTTGCTACGCAACTACTTGGAACCGCAGAGATCATCATTATCACTATTATCTGTTGGTTGATAGCCTATGGATGTTGATTTAAGGCTTTTAATTTTTTTCGATGTTATAAATCCAAAACTGTTTAATCCATTAACTGCTTAAAATGTCCTTTGCCAACATTGCAATATTCTTCACAGCAAGTAAAACAAAAAATATTTATTAAGCATATCGAAGAAGTTTTGGGGCATCGACGTTGGAGCATTGGTAGAAGCTCGGGCTGTGAGATCGTATTACGCGTGTTCAAATCACAGTCAAAACCATTACATTCACCTATAACTGCATCGGGCAGATGGGTCTCGTTAACTCGGGAGAGCAGCTCATCTAGGTGAAGGGTAACACCGAATATAAAACGCCTTGGTAAGAGCACGTAAAAATGGCCGTGTGCCAAACTTGGGTTGGTGCTCACCAAGTAAATATAATATAATATCGAAGAAGTTTATATAGAGAATCATAAAAAAAATAAAGTTTAAAAACTGTAAACCTATATTGTTATTTGGTGGACCCTTAATCTTCTACACGTTGAAAAGAAAACCATCACTAGATTTTAGAAGAAAATATTCGTCGTTTTTATTTTATGATGGAAAATGCACATATCGACATAGACACAACAGCATTTTTTGTCCAGAGAGAAAGTTGCATAGTTGTTGCTCTTTTTTTCTGTTTATTCTATATATTAATACCATAAAAACTTTGTTGGTTATCATGACGTAATTCGCTAACGAACATTTGATTGGATAATAAGTAACAGTCAAGAAAAATTTGGAGAAAAAATGGATACCATTTTATCTTTAAGTTAGATTTTAAAAAGTTTTTTTTTTAATTTGCAATTTGATCTAAATTAATGGGACACTGATTTTCTATTTAAGGAAGTTCTCATTATTTGTTTATGTGATGAAAATTTTTGTGCTTAGTAAGGTTTAAGTTATTAATTACCGTGGAATTTACACGGGTTCTGCTAGTTATTATTATTAGGGCTGTGGCAATATTCTTTTTAGAATATTCTTTATATTCTCTTGATATGCTGGAAATATTCTTCAAGAATATTCGTAAGAATAAGCTTTTTTTTTCTAGGGAATATTGTTTTTAAAAAAGGATATGCTTTTATTTCTCGGGAATATTGTTTTTTTAAAGAATATATTTTCTATTAAAAGCATATTCTTTTTATTTTTTTCAGAATATGCTTTTAACTAAATGCATATTTAAAAAAGTTAAAAGCATATTCTTTTGAAAAAAGAATATTCTTTTTGAAAGAAGTATGCTTTTTGTTAAATGAATATTCTTTGTTAAAAAGAATATGCTTTATGTTAAAAGAATATTTTGTATGTAAAGAATATGCTTACATAAAAAGAATATTCTTGTCACAGCCCTAATTATTATCATTATTACTATCATCATTATTATTATTATTATTATTGTTGTTGTTGTTGTTATTGTTGTTGTTGTTGTTATCATTATCATTATTAATATTATTATTATTATTAATATTATTATTACTATTATAGTTTTTGTTGTTATTATTATTATTATTATTATTATTATTATTATGGGGGCGGTTGACGGGGCTCAGTGGATAGACAATCGGACTTCGGAACCGTACTACACGGGTTCGAATCCAAGTTGTTCCGTCTACGTTCACGTGTTGACTAATACCCTTGGGAAAGGTGTGAAACCAAATCTTCCCTCCAGCTATGGATTAAATAGTGCAAGACCTCAACGGCGGATGTGGCAGATGATGTGTACAATGACACAATGGCACTGAAGGCGGAAGAAGGCTGCAACAGAGAATGGCCTCTATTGGAACCAGGTCCTCCTCTGCCAAGGGGCCGTGTGGTGACTGCAGGTGCATCAGTCTCCCCACGTTAAAAGACAT
>JAUZSX010024066.1:0-21284 GCA_034780655.1 Idiosepius hallami
TTTAAGAATTTTTTTGAAAGTTGAAAACCTGGGAGGGATACCATTAAAACAAGCAACCTTTTGTGCTCCAGAATTTGTTTTTCTACCTGGTCACACTAATTCTATATACATTTTTGCCTGGACTGAATGTGTCAGTCCAATTGTCATTCATTCACAACTCTGTTGCCATTCTGAAATCGACGACTCCATCTCTGAACTTTGCTAAAACCAACAACATCCACTTCGTAAACATTCAACAGGTACTGGTGGATGTTGATAGGTTCAATTTTTTCTGCGTGGAAGAATTCAATAACGCATCTCTGGTTCTGATGCTCATCCATGATAGGGGTTGCTTTCTTAGAGCCTCACACTCTTATCTGCAACAGTGCGATGAAATTTTCAGGTCACAAATGCATAAATTCAGTCATCTTAACAATGCAATCTGGAATCCCATCTGACCCATACAGGCGAAATGAAAAGATAAAAGGCATTATTTTTGGAACGACCCTTGTCAAAAATCAGTAGAAATATATGAGGTCACTGTTACATATTAATGCAGGAAAAAGGCTTTCTGACATGCAATGACTAATTAACGGAAGACTTAGTGTATATGACAGGCTTGCAGCATCATAGGTCATTGGTCAGTATGTGGTTGTGGTGTTGTACATGTCCTTGAGGTCTAAAATGATGAATCAGCATTCAATAGCGTTCTTTGTGGAAACCTTTAAAGCTACAAAACACAGGCCATCTGACTGTGATGATGTGCAAACCAAAATACATATAAACACGAGGATTCAGTCACTGCCAGTGAGCCGCTTTTCGTGCAACTGTACTAGCTGAGGCCGTCGCTAAAATTCCTTTTAATCCTAGCATAACTCTACAGTCACATGAACAAGTATGTCGAGGGATAAGCTTGAAATTTTCCTCATCTTTTGAAACTTTAATTCAATTTTTTAAAAGAAACATTCAATGTAAAAACATTTTTTTTTAACACTGTAGAAATTAACATGAATTAAAAAAAAAAAAGTAGAATACTCTTGATTATTTAAATATTTATACATTAAATTTACAGCAATTTTATTTTTTCTAGAAACAGTAATAAAAAGATAAATCTGTCAAAATTAGAATGTTTTTAATCAGAGTTGTGACAAGAATATTCTTTTTAGGTTTGCATATTCTTTGCAAACAAAATATTCTTTTAACAAAAAAAAAAATCTTTTTTAAAAAAAGAATATGCTTTTACCTTTTTTAAAATATGCTTTTTGTTAAAAGCATATTCTTAAAGAAAAAGAAAAAGAATATGCTTTTAATAAAAAGCATATTTTTTAAAAAAGAAAAAAAAATATTCCCGAGAAATAAAAGCATATTCTTTGTTAAAAAAAATATTCCCTAGAAAAAAAAGCATATTTTTAATCGTATGCTTGAAGAATATTTCCAGCATATTAAGAGAATATAAAACATATTTTAAAAGGAATATTCTGGTCACATAATAAAAATAAGTTAGAATTGAAAATCGATATGTTGAAATGAATGTTATTCATACGTTGATAACGAGTTATGTCCCTTGAAATGTACTGTTTATTAAGTAATTGAACAACAGTTCAGCCAGTCATCAACACCCGGATGTCATTAATGAAGGATTGATGTTTAACAAGTGAAATAAAAATGATGAAACTAAGACTTTAATTCTTAATGTTTTAGTCACTAACAAAAATCTTTTTTCTTCTTTTTTTTAACTTCAATACAACATTGCTACAACTTTTTTTCTTTTACAAATTTTATTTTATTTTTATTAAAATTTTTAGAAAAGAATTACAATTACATTGATTTTCAAAAAAGAATGAAACATATGTATAGATTTTCTTTATTATCTGAATAACTCAATGTATTAAAGATTTATTTAAAAATTCAAATTTAATTATGTTTGGATTGTTATTTTTATTTTACAAAATCTAATAAAATTAGAAAAGTTAAGATAAAAAAATAATTTTCTTTAAAGTATTTTTAAAAAAATAATTTTCTTTAAAGTATTTTTAAAAAAATAATTTTCTTTAAAGTATTTTTAAAAAAATGCTAGTTGTTAAAAATGATTGCCATTCAAATACAATTTAATCCTTTTGACCCTAAATGGATAATATATCGTCCTTGATGACATAAGGCACCAATATTTCAGCCTGAATATTGTCCTTTGATAGAACAGCTCTGTTTAACTAGTGGTAATTTTTTTAAAGTCAGGATCCAAGGGTTAAGAATTTATACAAGAAACAAAAAACACAAATTACTTTTTACATTGTGAAGTTGATAATTTTTACCAAATTAAAGAACTAACTCTTTCTGTCTAAAGAGTTCTTATCTCCCTCTTTCATTTTCCTTTCCTTCCATTGTTTTGTAGTGATGCTGTTGTTGCACAAGTCCTTGATGAGCTTGGATTACAAATGGCTGATGAGCTTTCAGGTATTTTCATTTCAAGAATTTTCTTCTTCTTTTAAGAAAGATTTCAATTTACTTTGACTCATTTCTTATGTTTGCTCAACTCTGCTTCATCTCTTAAAGAAATTCATTAAGTTATTAGAATTTTAAAATTCTAATTTAAAAATCTGATAGAATAGCATTTTATCATATTTGATTGTGAATGTCAAACTTTTAAAGATTTTTTAAATACTCTTGTTTCTACTAGCCCTTAGCTTTTTAATGCTTCCGTATGTGTGTGTGTGTGTATATGTCTGTTTGTATGTGTGTATATATTTTTGTGTCTGTGTATATGTTTATATATATAAAAATATATATATATATATATATAGTAAAAGGGTAAAGTCCAAACCAGGAAAATGTGGTAACTGTTTGTTTCAAGTTTGTTTGGTCTGACGATCGCACTGGCATGAAACTAAGTTTTTAGCATCCACCATTTACCTGGTTTGGATTTTACTTTTTACCTTTTACTCTAAACTCTCTATCACCGATATCGAGCCCTCTAACAGTAAATTTAAGCAAGGATACATCAACAGGTTGATCCATATCAACAACATATATAAATATATATATATGGTCTGCAGAGCTCATAGGCAAACTCCTCTACAGATTCTGAATGAATTTCTGACCTTAAGATTGAAAACCATTAGGCTTGCTTGAGAGCAGCGTGCTTAATTTGCCCTTCCTCATAATTATGACATCAAGATCACATCCATTGTAAATGTTTTGTTTCCATGATTTATCATTCATTGTTCTTCCCAATTTACTATTTCCATGTTTTGAGCCCCCCAGCTTGGCTTTCATAACATCTTTGTTTCATTTCTGTGATTTAACTTTAGGGCCCACTCTCCTCATTCCCCATAAAACAAATGCTTAAATATTCTAGTACCTTCCATCCTAACAAGGAGTCCTGCTCAGCGCATGATGATCACAAATAATGTGCACTTCTATGCTGGGAGTGGAAGCTTTCTCAAGCAGCTCTTCACCAGAAGTCAGAGATTGTCTTGTAAAATTAAGAATTCTAGGAGGCCAGTTTTGGTGAAATCTTTTCTAAAACTTGTTAGTCCATGTTTCTGAGGAATATAACAAGACAGGTAATATACAGGTTAGATACATCAAGAAGCCTTAAGTTTTGTGTATATTACCTGAATGAATGAATGAATGAATGAATGAATATTATTGTCCAAAAACTTTAGATGCAGATTCCACTGTATTTTCTGGCTAAGAAGCTGATTTTTTAGACTTCATGTTTTTACTTGATTTTCTGGGATCAGCTTATTGGGCGCGTATCAAGTTTTAATTTGTTTTTAAAGTTTTCATATGGGTGTAGAGGTAAATTTGAGAAAAACACTTCTTCATTAAATAATTTTTGCTTTATTCAAAAGAGAATAAACTTTTAAGTAAGACCTGAAAAAAGTAGAAAAATTGACTAAATAAATATAATAGATTTTTAGATTTTAAAAGTTTTTGAATTTTAAAAACTAATGTTTTTCCATTTGTGAAAAATCACAAAGCATCTTTTTTTTTGTTAGAGCTTTTTACATTTTTTTTTTAAATTCAAGAAATTGAACTTTATAAAAACACTTTAATGTTTTAAATTTGGGTAGATGGGGCTTGTTAACTTGGAAGAATATCTCATCTAGGTGAAGGGCAATACTGATTTCAAAAGCCCACAAATGATCCTCCAGTTTGGAAGTTGAACATAGGCCTAGCAAACCTTTCTCATTAAAATCAAGTATGCTACGGAAACAGCAAAAAACAAATTTGCTGCATAATACCCCACTTGGTGTTGTTGTTGATGAATGAATATTTTAAATAAAATGAATACACCACCAAAACAATAGAAAATTATAGTTTTGTGCATTTTATTTGCAAGTTTATGTAATGGTATTTTTTCATCCCCATTTTTACACACTGCTAGTGCATTGTTGCATAAAGAGCATATAGAATTGATGTTAATAAAAAAAAAGAGAATGTGCATTTTGTGCAAAATTAATATTATGCATAACTGACAAAAAAATGTTTAAAACTTTGCAAAAAGTGAAAAAAAAATGTCTACCTCAGTTCATTGGGTGCTAATGTATGACACTATGATTTTAATGTCATGAGTTGACAGGTGAAATTAATTAATGTGTTAAAATCCTCATTTTTAAAGATAAAATTGGCTTCATCTTATTTGACAGAAAATGTAAGAGATACAATTTTTTGTCATTCTTATGTGTCTACTGTTATTAATAATCTCTGATGTTACTCTTTTTATTTTTTTAGGTCTACCAAATACTGGAAGTACCATCAGCACCGGTGCTGGGAAACAGGCTCAGGCGACAGCGGCTGCTGCTGCTGTTAATGATGCTGATGCTGACCTGGAGGCACGATTAGAAAATTTGAGGAGACAGTAAATACAACACCCTTCCACATATCTTATCTCTCTCTCTCTCAAACACATAAATACTTCTCTCCTTCTTTTCCATAATTAACACAAGTTCATTAACACCTTAGTGCTAACACAGCTTTAAATACATACATCTACTCAAATCCAAATATATTAAAAAACATAGCTGGACCGATGCAAATTACAAGCTTTGTAGGATTTTATTTTAAAATGGTTCAAATTTAATATTAGGGCAATTTAATGACATTGTATATTTTTACAAATTTCTTAATTTATTTGGTATTTGTCTATATTCACACCCATCTGGTAATTTACCAGTGATAATGTCAAAACTTGTAAAAATTGAATTTTCTACTCTGATTTTTGTTATTGTTGATTATGATATTTTTAATCTTCCCCACCCCCCCACCCCAAAAAAAGAAAAAATTTAAATAATCTGAAACTGTGAATTTAATTGTAACACAAACAACAACCATTTAAACATGAAAATTTTACAAAGACACAAGTTTTTTTTCCTTATCACTGGTAAATTTCTCTCTCTGCAGATGCAAAAACAGACAAATATCATTAATTCGAATCATTAAAAATCTAAAATTATGAAACTAATTTTTTCTGATCTACATTTGCGTAAAACGCTTTAAATTTATATAAAAAGTTTTTTATTGGATATTTTTAAAATTTATTTAATTTTTTTATTTGTTAATCCTAACCAGGAAAAATTTAGAAAATTGATCAAGGAAATACAATTGATACATAATGTTTCTTATTTACATTCACATAACATTAATAAAACGCTTTTTTAAAAACCAAAAAACACTATCTAGACCAAAATAATTTTTTTTGATTGTCAGTTTAATCATAAATTTAAGAGATTGTAATACTTAAACACTTTCATTTTCATGGTAAGAATTTGAAAATTTCAAAAAATAAAAAAATATGTTACTTAAATTATAACAAAAAAAAAACATTATATGAAACTTTACTATCATCAAATATTAATTATTGCAAATTTTTTTTTAAGGGGATTTATGGGAAAAAACCTTTACTTTTCAATAAAATAAAATACTGTTTGTTGAATATTGTAAATTGAAAAGTAAAAGAAATTTTCATTGGATATTTTAAAAATTTGTTAATTTATCTTTTTTAATTTGTTAATTAATTCTAATCATTAAAAATGTAAAAACAAATAGGAAAAAAAATTATACTCATAATCTTTTTATTTGCATAACATTAAAATATTTATTTAAATTATGAAAAAAGGAATTTCTTTTAAAAAATTACAAAAAGTTATCCCCACAAAAAAAAATACCAAAAGCCTAAACAAAAGGAGAAAATAAAAAACAATTTGAATTGTGAAGGAATTTTTTATTTAAGCAAAATCCTTTTTATTGTTTTTTGAGAATTTTGTCATACAAGTCGGTTTCCTTGACAACAATCAGTTTTTGTTGTACAAAATTGATGGGTCGTCTTAGTTTTATAATAATAAATAATAATAATAATAACATAGATTATATAGCTTTTCATTAGTGCTGTAATTATTTGCTATATTTATGAGTGAAGAGTACACAATATAATTATTAGAGCATATTTAATTTTAAAATTAATAATTAGCATAGAATCTGACATTACCTTCATGACTGCTATTTTCTTGCGTGTACATTTATCTAACTGATGATCACATAAGATGAAAATTGTCTGACAATTATCAGTCACAATTATCTGTTGGCCATGTATTTAATGGTAATCACTATAATCTCGCCCCAGACACACACTTCATCTAGAACTACAATACTATTTAAATAGAGCATATTGATTTGATGGGGCACCAACCAAAGTTAGGCACAAGGCCATTTTACACCCTCATTATATCCCTGGGGTTTTTATAATCAGTGTCACCCTTCATCTAGATGAATTGCTTGGAGTTAATGAGTCTCATCCATTCAGGTTTTGTTTTGAATCAGTATTACTCTTTACACCTAGATGAGTTACTCTCATGAGTTAACAAGCCTCATCTGCTTCAGACAGGCTGAATGTGATGGTTTTGAATGGGATTTGAATTTATGTAAAAGAATCCCAGAGACCAAGCTTTTTTATTCTTGTACCACCCTGGCTGAATACTTTGTAAATAAGGATTGACAAGGCTTTTCTGTTGAGGACAATCAAATCATTAATTTCTCTTTCAAACAATATAATTAAGCCAGAAACTCAAAACATCCTTGGATGAGGCCAATGGGGCTTGTCATTGTCAAGGCTTTCTTAGTTTAACAATTTTCTTTATTGATAAACAAATAAAAATATTTTTCTGTTTCCATTTTTTTTCCAATTGTTCTTATCCTCACTATTATCTTCACAATGTTTCAATCGATTAATCCTCTGTTGTTTTATCATGGAACTACTTTCATACGTGTAATAACTGTGTAACTCCTTGGCGTATGAATACGGACATAAAACTTCCATTAAATTTTTGACAGGCCCTCCTCCCCCAATTCTCTTGATCCAATAAGATCATTCTAGATTCCAGAAGCTTCAAGACTCTACTGTCTATCTGGGCCAAGAAAAAAAAACCTCAACTCTTTTATTGGAAAACCATGTTTTTAGATTGAGGGAGTCAGCTTGGCACTGATTTCTATCGTTAAGAAATCTGCTGAGAACTTTTCACTAAGGAAAATAATCCCAGAGTTCTGGATTCACTTTGTCACCTGTCTGACGGCATTGGCCTCTTCTCCAGCACTAGATTTCTTCAGATAGACAATATATTGTCCTTGAACATTATTTATCAATAAACAAATGTATCTTATTACATCTAATTAGAAGCTACAAAAGCACCTAAACACACACTACAACCAGCAGTAAAACACAATAATAGATTGTAAAAAGTAGAAAAACATTTTGAAGAAAATCTTTCAAAGCAACAAATATCAGCAAAGTATAAAAAAATTAAAACATCTTACAATACTTTAAAGAAACAAAACCGTTCCATCTTCTCTAGATAAAACAAACAAAATAAAAATAAGCAACAAATAAATAACTACTCAACCAAATGTTGAACAGAAACCTAGAATAGAATCAAACAAATAATCTTTAGAAATAAATAATTGTCAGGTAATTTTATCCAAAAATTGTGATTAGAATTTATGATTACTTTTGGCATTAAATGGCTAGAAATGTTGATATACCATTAAACAAGGTAACCAAATTAATCCATTTTTACACTGGTTTCATTTTATTGGAATAACTCAATTCTCTCTGCTAATTTTTAATTTTTTTTTTACTTTAGTTGTTTTTTTTTTGTTTGTTTTTATTGTAAAGGAATTTTGTAAAAACAGTCAAATTGTTGGACTGAGTTTAAAGTTTTCTTTTTTTATTTTCTACCCAAATTTTGAACATTTAAAAAAAAACACACATTTAAACAAAGTCATTGTCATGCACACCCACACAAGAAACTTTTGTGCTAAAATTCTGTTTAAATGGCTGGAAAAAAAAGTCCACTTCAGATGATTCTAAGATCACAATATGCAATTGGTTTGACATTTGATTAATCGTTAAGAAAGAAAACAAAAATCTGACAAATTATGAAAAAAAAAAAATTTAATCCTTGAAAAAGAAAAAAAAAAGAATCCTGCTTTGGTCATCAATTTCTTGTCAAAGAATCAGAAAGTTTCGATGTTTCTGCTAAAATATTTTTCATTGAAAATTATCCAAAAAAAAAAAAAATGGAAAAAAGAATGAGAATTGTTTTATCTTTCAAAATATTTTTTTCATCTTTTTTCCTTCTTTTAATTTTTCTGTTCTTTTCTCCAAACTCTATTTTTCATCTTTTTTTTTTTTCTATATTTTCCTTTTGATCCTTATCCAATCTTTGGTAATGCTCTATATCCACACCCTTGGATGCCAATATATCTAAATATCTAGACATGCATAATAAATATCTGTGTCTATGCTGTCCCAACGAACGCTAAGATAACTTCTCTCAGACAGCCAGCCTAAACTAATATTCAACAAGAAAAAACAAAGTCTCTTTTCATTTTGATTACAAAAAGATTTTTTATTTTTTTTATGTAGATTTAAGTAAATTAACTGAAAGAAAAAGAAAAGAAATGTTAGTTTCATTGCAACATAAATAAATCAAGTAAATAAAATTCTAAGCATTTTGAAATATTAAAAATATGGAGTTTTATCTGTAGGTTGGACTGAATATTATATTTATTTTATGAGCAGCACCAACCAAGTTTGGCACAAGGTCATTTTTTTTAAGGCTGGACTAAATATAATTAAAATAAAATGTGACAAGAGAATCAGTTAAAAGGGAAAACTTACTATTTAAAAAGACTTGTGACAATGTGAACACAAAGGAAATTAAGATTTACGTTGCAATGAAACCAATGTTGAAATACTTAAATTAAACAAATAAAATAAAGTTCCAATTAAGGATCATGACAGCATCTAAGGGTGCAGATATAGAGTAATACCCAATCTTTTACTATATCTTTCTTCCTCCTCTGAGACAATCCTCCAGTTGATCCTTCCTCCAACCCAGTCTATCTTTCCTGTCTCATTCTTTCTCCTCCTCCTTCCACCTTAATTGTTCTCTCTTTTCTGACTGGACAATTGTTTGTAAATATCTTATTAAAATGTGCCTGAATTTGTCAATGTAATTGAGTGATAGAGAGAAGGAAAGAAAAAGAAAAGAGTGAAAAGGAAAGTGAATCTGTTTTATTAAGTGAATGAATGAATGCATAAATGAACAATCTAGAAAAAAAAGTTTTCAATAAAATCTTTTTTTCTTTGGCTAAAAAAAAAAAAATACAAATATTTTTAGTTTTTTTTTTTTTTTTTTCTTTTCAATTTATTGGTGAATCATCAAAAATTAAAATCAATTCAGTTCTGGCAACTTAAGCAAAAAAATGAAATACTTTTTTAGGCAAAGCAAAAAAAGTAATCAGAAATAGTTTTTATTGTAGAATCCAAACATGCTAGCAATTTTCTTGTTTCTAATGTATTTTTATAAATTTTTAATTTAGACCAACTATTCCTTTGGATCCCAACTAGGCCAACATTTTGTCTCTATATTGCTCTAATAGAATGTCTGTTTTGCTGTGTTGTCTTTTGCCCTAAGTTGCCAAGGTTGATATATCTGCACTTCAGGATCCAAAGGATTAAGAAATTATATAATTACTCAAACATTGATTTAATTTTTGTTTGTCAATATAGCTTTTGGCTTTTTCAAGTTCAAGTGCCTTATCAAGAAGTCCTTTGTAAAGCCTTAATAACAAATCAACATGTTATTGACTACCAAGTAAAATAAAGATAATTTTATTGGTCTTTTCATATAAAATTAAAAATAAAAAAAAACGAATTGAATTTATAAAATAATTTTGTTCATCTACCAATTAGTGAAAGGATTTCCATTTAAAATCAATTTAACTTTTAATTATATTTTGTATTGATTTATATCAAACTAAATTTTATACATTAATAATTGACAAAAAGAATTAGTTTTTTCAAATAATTATTTTACTCTGTAATCAAAACTCTAGTTTTTTAAACTAAAAAAAATAAAAGAAAAGTTTGTCGAGGTTTAGTGGATCAGTTTGTAGAAAATCAGAAAATTAAGATAAAATGAATACAGGCAATCTGATGGTCTAGGGTTCAAGTCTTGTTGCAGGCACCAAGTTTTAGTTTTTTAATTTTCAGAGCATGATACAATAAATAAAAATAGCCAACGATCTTGATAATAAAACATAAATGATTTATAATAAGTATATTTGAAAAGAACAACAGAAACACTGCATAATATTTCTATAAGTTATAGATAAAACTTTTGTCTTTATTTATATACATACAACCTAAACTGAATTTTACAGGTAAACAGAAGCTGTGTCATCCCATTTTAGTTGGGGGCCCCCGTTAAGTTTCTTCTGGAGGAGGGTCAACTTCAAGAGGCAATTTACAGGACATCATCCAGATTCCAGAGAACATTCCAAAAACGGCCAACGCCCACGCTGTGTAGGTGCTACCGACAAGAAAGAGCATGGAATTAAGGGGCATAAGAAAGATGACCAATTTCTCATTGAGTCGAATCTCATCAAGCCAAAGGATGCCCCACAGGACGATGTAGATAGGGGTCGTAATGAAAATAATAACCAGCTCTACTGCACTACGCAGAGAGCTTCCAAGTTCTTGAGAGAACCAAATATCACAATGCAAAAAAGTTTGGATCCAAAGAACCAAAGCCACAGTGAAAATGGTTGGAACCATTTGGTTTTTATTAGACAATTGTTGCAGAAAGCGTTGGTCTCTTTGAAGACATATTAGAACGGCTGCCGATGCACAGAACTGAAAAAAGAAAAAAAAAATGTTCATAAATACAGGAATACTTTGTATGTTGTCAAACTTTTTTAATCAGGATTCAAAGGTTACTCTGATAAATATTATTCAAGATTCACTGATGTGTTATTTCATCAAGTTCTTATTTCTTGAGTAGATAGAAAAATGTTAAACCTTTAGACCCTTAAACATTATCAGCCCTAAAGAAAAAGCGAAAGAAGACACACCAATATTGAGACCTCAATCTGTTCCTCTAATATATGAGCTCTGAGTGACTATTTGTTAATTTTGAATAAGTTAAACATCTTTGATAAAACACAGAACCTGCACATATGCTTTTATTTACCAAACTGCAGTGGGTTGATAGTATTGGCTTAGATAGTTTTTACCTAAATATCTATTTTCTTTTTATGGCTATACTATTGTTAAAACACTTAAAAAGTGATTTGATGAATCAATTATATTTGGTCAGTTGTGAATCCCATTTTAACAAAACTTAAAGTTTTGTAGCAGGTCAGTATCTTAAAATGTTGCGAAGTAGAAGAATTCCAAGTTAAAAGGTAAGTGACCTACAATGGTTTTTACTGTATTTTCTATTCATTACTCACACTGTCTTCAACAAATTAACAGGCTATGATATTAAAAACACCAAAATTTCTTTGACTTTTGCCATAAACAATGCCAATTAAGTGGCAAAAAAAAGGATAAGAAATCCATCATCAAATGGTTAATAGTTTTCTTATTTGAGAATTTGTGTTTGCTACTTTGATTCTATGGCTTTCAATATAAATATTTCATAATAAAAAAATAAATTTTCAAAGGGGGATATAGTAGTTTTATAACTTAATGCAACCACTTTATATTGGAAATATATGCATAAATTTATGTAAATGAATGACAAACTGGTAAATAATTTGTTAAAAGATTGAAGTTGGAAACATAATGTAAACTATTTTTCTGATGTGAAATATTAATGCATATAAAACAATGATAAAAGAAGGCATTGTTATTCTCTATTAATAAATATCAAAACACAATTTTTCTTTGAACAAAAGATAGTTATCTTGTTAAATTAATAAAATCAATTATTTTTCTGAATCCTTGAGAGGAGGTGCAATCAATTTTATAGATATTGGTCAGACTATTGTCCTCATCTTTATTCATTTCACTAGGTTAATTTGGTCAAATTAGAGGGAAAGAAATAAAGATAAAGACAATATTCCAAACAATATCTATAAAATTAATAAAATCAAACTTTTTTTAATAATTTATGTGGATGATTCAAACAAAATAAAGATAACAGTAACCAGTTGAAAGAGAGAAGAAATAAAATAAATACCCAGATATCCCTAAGGAAGCCTGGAGCTGGTGAGAGCATACACAGAATTAAATAAGAGCTAACAGCAGCCACATTCCCCAATGCAGGCAGCAAGGGCAGAGACTTGGGATCTGAATCACTCACCAACATCTCTTGCTGCAAAAAAAAAAAAAAAAAAAAAATTTATTAATCATTTTGAATTGTGTATTTTTTCTCTTAAAATCTACAAATGAACAACAAGGAAAAATTTTTATTGCTTTTCTAAAATTGTGAAATTTATTTCCTTTAATTTTTATCATTCAAATCATTTGGAATTTTACTCTCATCTTCAACGGATCAAATCATCACAAAATTTCATTTTATTTCTGTTACAAAACAAATTCAGGATTTTTTATTTTGATTTGGTATTTAACAGAACATCAACCACTTTTGGGGTCATTTAATGTCAGAATGGTATTTTGTTTATGTTTACTTGATTCTTTCAAGTTTCTATTATTATTATAAATTCAGGAAACTCCCATCACATACTCAGGAGCCTTGAAAAGTTTAAACTAACCAAATTATCATTTATATAAAAGCTTGTCTATCTGTAACAGCACAACCACATTTTTTAAGCTATCCCATTGGAAATTATCTTTAGCCATAGATCAACAGTTAAACCAGGTCAACATTTATTCTTGTCTTAAGGTCACTTTGTACCTCCTTCCCCAGAGATAGCCCAATTTTTTTTCAGCAACCTAAACCATCTCTGATCATCACAAAAATCCACAAACTACTATATAAAAAAATAAAAAGAAGCACCAATGGTTAAGTTATTCTGGAAATAAACTGCATTTTTTGCTACTTTGGGTCAAATCTGAGCAAAATGCTTCCTTTCTTTCTGACATGTTATTATTTTTCAGGGCATATTTTAAGCAATCATAAAAATTGCTTGAATGATGAAGCATTAAAAATGCTGAGTGGTTTTTCTCATCTTTGGTCACACCTAAAATATTCAGAGTCACATGGATAATTCTGGACTATTCTGCTGGTTCAGTTTTTGGAGATAAAACTGGTTTCATTTAATGAGTGCCAATTCAGAATTATGACAATCTCAATGAAATATTCTTATCAGCATAATAAACACACATTACCAGTCCTCAGGAAATCTCCAACTGACTGACCCCTTGTGTTCACTTAACGACCCATTTATATACAGAAAAGTTTCCGCCTCATCTGCATACGAATAATGAGAATTTACATTGGCAGGATGATATCTTTAGAACCCAAAATCATGGGCACAGCCATTCGCATTTTCCAGGTTGATTCCTCTGTATTGCACATTGGTAAATCATTTGCAAGCACAGTTTATTGTTGATCTAATATTTCAACAAGGGAGAGAACCAAAAAATAAAAACATTTAAATGTGACATTTGAATAAAATTTGAACTTAATTTTAATTTACCTTTACTTTGTTTGCAATAAATCTAAGAGATCCACTAACGATGCACCCAATGACACTGAGGACCTGCCAGCAAGGTCGACATGTGTTTGGATCAGGGACAGTTGTTAATAAGTCCACTCCAATAGTCAACACTCCAAATATAGCCAAGCAGCTACATCTACAAAAAGAAAAAAAAAAGGTATTAATTAGAAAAATATGAATGTAGTTTCTTGGATTCTACATTTGTCTTACTTGTTCATATGAATGTAAACCAAAGTATGTAGAGATATCTTTGGCTTAGTTTGTTGGATGTTTTGTTTAATGTTATATCAGTCTCTATGTATAAGTGTGTAATAATAGTAGTAATAGTATGACAATAGTACTGATTCAATGAATGAACAAACGTTATTTCAATTTATATATTTTATATATATATATAATTGATTTATTTTCAAACTATTTTTTTAACTTTAAATGTTTTTTTTTCTGAAGTATTCTTCTTATTTATAGAATTTATGGTTGTTCTACCACAATTTCTTGTAATATTCTTGGTTTATCTCAATGTCAAATAGCAGAGGAAAGCCTTGTTCCAATGGCATGGAAAACCACGACGAATGGAGGCCATCCTCTATTGTAGCCTTCATCCACCTTCAGTGTCATTGTTGTCATTCTCCATTGTTGAGGTATTTTTAGATTGCGCTTTGTCTGGAACCTCCCCCTCAACCTTAGCGCCATGAGTGGCCCTACCAGGAGCCTATGCTTCGGACGGCATCGCTCTCAAATTCATTGGAACACACAAGGTTCTTCACCACAACAAGGGTTAGGCGATCCAGGGGGAACAAATTAAGCCTTAACTAAAGTTTGCAGATACGTTACCAGTTGGAGTCAAGGCTTGGAAATGTTTCTATTTCTTATAGAAAAACTGAAGATGAAGGACTTACAAAAACGAAACATTTCTTTGAAACATTTTTCCTGCTGTTCTCCAATTCAAGACAACCATTAGAAACGTCAAAAAACAACTTCCTAAGAGAATGTACAATAAATGCAGAGCTTGGTTCATTTGATCAGCCGTGTACATCTGAAAAAAAAAAGATTTAAAAGATTCATCAGAAAAATCGAAGAAATGAAAGTTTGATTTCTTTGATTAATGACATATCTTCATTGACAATCAAAAATGAAATCAAAAATTAACTCTAGATGAAGAAATCACAAATCTACCTTCACTTAGTCTTACCCTAATGGAGACAAACTTAGACTTCAATCCAGATAAACCCCTCTTAAAACTATTTATATTTTTTGGATTAAAAATACAAATAGCAATTCTTATTAAATACACATTAGACTTTATTCTGCTACAGGCGTATAAAATTTCTTTTCAATTCCTTGCATTTTTTTTTACCATATTATATTGTGCACTTTTTTATTCATTACTGTCTCCTGTCATTCTTCTTTTAAACTTTGAAGAGTACGCTAGAATCGGTTTCATATTTATAATAAATGTTTAATTCTACAATTCTAATCTAGTATTTTGTAATCTTAAAGGTTTATTTTATAACAATTTAGAATTAATGAATTATGAAAATCGAAAATTCAATACAAATCATTTAAGCTAAAAAGTGTCCTGAATTTAGCTGTACATTTTTTTAGCTATTGTAAATGAACAGTTCATCAAATAATAATAATTACTGATTATTTTCAGAGTGTGATTAAGTAATAAAGAAAGAAAGTTAAATATTAAAAAAAACATTTTTCATAAAAGGTTTTTTGGTGGTTTGAGTTTTACCCAGACTCTGAATGTTTTGTAAATGTTTTAGGCTATTTAATTACCTTGATCATGATGATGGTATAAGATGGGCAGATGCTGATGATGGCTGAGCTCAATATGATGACAGGCAGGGGAAGAGAATTAGGCAGGATGAAAAGAAGAACAATGGCCAACATGCTGATAATGTTACCCCACTGACGAATAGACAACCTGTTTAGGGTAAAGATTAAGAAAAAAAAGGGTGGGGATAGAATTAACAGCATCATTATTTTATTTAGTAAAAAAATTAAAATTGAAAAAAAAATCCAAAATAAAATGTCATTTTCTATTTTTAAATTCTAAAATCTTTTTCATTCTATTTTTTTGGAACAGAGTTTTGTGTTGTTTTTATTTAAATCTTATTTGATTTAAAAACCATAGAATTGATCAATGAAAACAATTGCTTTCTTAAATGCATTTTTTAAATCATTGATTTAAAATAAAAGTTTTAAATTGTTTTTTAATTTGACTTATTACATTTAATGAATTCAAAAAAGAACTTGTTTGAAGATGGAATGTCACAGTAGCATGTTGGCACTTCTAGAATGAGGACAGTCTATCAATGTGGATTAAATAAAACGTTTGCTTCACTATTCCAAAAAAGCTTCCAAATTCAAAATGACTTTGTCAAGTTATACCTGAAGAAGGCTGAAACACACATCAGCCAAAACTATAAATATTGGAATGTTGAGAAATACTTTCTTATTTGGGATTAAAACTTAATTATAAATTATCAAAGGGCAACAAAAAATTATTGAAAAAATTTAAACAATAAAAAAAAAAAAATTCATTCAATAAGAATTTTTTTGTTTTTTGTTTTTTTTAATATAAATGAAAAGGAAAGAAATTTCTTTTTACCAAGAGAAAGTCCAACTTGGTTGAACAATAAGAAGAAGGAATCCAAGAAAGATTAGAAAAGGACCAACTTTGGTAAAAACAGGTTTTTTGGCGTTATAAATAGAAATCATGAGCATTGTAGACAAACCGCTTAAGATGAACCAAGCACCTGAAAAAAAAAAAAATGAAACGAACATTGATTTGCCAGAGGAAATAGTAATTATGGGGTAGTGAATGATTAAACACTTCAACTTTGGAATTCTAGTGCTGGAGTTCAAATCCAAGTGAAATCAGATCTGGTTGGATTCTTAAAGATTTATTCAATCATTTAATGCAAATAACAGCCCAAGCCTAGAACATTACTCTTGGCCTTGAAGAAAAGCCAAGTCATAACAAACACTGTGGTCAAATGTTTACAGACTTTGAAATCATAATATGCAAATTGACTTTCAGTTGCTGCAGGGGCAGTTGACATGGCCAAGTGGATAAGCAATCGGACTTTGGAACCGTAGTACATGGATTCGAATCCAAGATACTCCGTCTACATTGACATATTGACTAATACCCTTGAGAAAGGTATGAATGCCCATTTTCCCTCCAGCTATGGATAAAATAGTGCAACTTACGTTATTAAAAAAAAAAAAAAACTATGCGTATATGAAAATAACGTTTATCATAAGTAATTGTTCTCGGCATTAAAATGATCTAAAAAGGTTGATATGCCGTCAAACATAAAACAAACAAACAATCAGTTGCTCCAAGCAGATAAGGCTTAACAGACTTGGCAAAAAATTAGTCTCAGAGAAGAAAATGTTTAAAAAAAGAAAACCTACAGCCTCTCATCCATCTGTTTGTATTTCTGAAACATGTGTGTCCATTCAATTTTCTCTTAATTTGATTGGTTGCCTACTTGGTTAAACGGCACATCAGGCTCCTTCTTTTCAAAAAGTTTTTATAATTTTTGATTATCTATAAAAACTTGCTGTCCATTTTTAACTTTCAACTGACTTACCTGTGAGATCAGAAAGAGATGGTTGGCTACCAATAAAATAATAACATAACATTGATAAAAGAGGTTGAATATTGAGGGCTAAACTCAGACTGACACCAATTTCATGAATAATCAACTGTAATAAAAAAAGAAAAGAAAATAACTTCATTTACACAGTCATTTATATTTTGTTATATATATATATATATATATATATATATGCACAGAGAGAGAGAAAAAAATAATATTTTTCACAAAGAATAAAATTCAAGAATATAAAAAGTTTATTAAGCACATAATTTGTTTTACCCATTGTTATATGATGGAGTCTACTGTCAATATCAACGTATGAGGAACCGACACTCAGTCTCACTCATGTTTCCGCATCCAATGACTTTTCGATCCTGCAAGAGATTTGCTGATCAAGCCACAAACAGAACACAGATGTGGACTCAGTGCTGCAGATAGTGGACTCACTGCTGCAGATAGTGGACTCAGTGCTGCTAGTTGTTTTATTCTTTCTTAGGTTTCCTTCAGCTTGTTCATGCTTTTAGATTTAAACTTCTGTAGATCTTTGATCTCCATATTCTATGGTCATTCCCTTTATTTTAAAAATCCCATATGATATGTTCACAGCAGACAGGTTACTCTTCAACTTGTCCTTCCATCTAAGCCAGGGACGTCCAACATTTCTCTATCCATCTGCTTGCTGACAGTACATCGCTATTTTCGAGATTCTGTCATCAGGCATTCTGAAGACATGACCAACCCACCGCACCTGTTTTATAGTGCAAAGGGCAGATAACTCCAGGGTACTTCTTGGCCCGTACCTAGCGCTTCTTCATTAACTGAGTAAGTAATTTTATTTTAAAAAAAACCTGATATGTCTTTATATTTTTTCTTTCAGGAATAATGACCTTTGCATTATGTATTTCAATATGCATATTGCTCATATGTTTTTTTTTTTCTTCCTTTGAAATGCTATCTAACTTTTTTGACCAGTTTGTAGATGAAAAGTTTAAATAATGATAAATACATGAATGGCAACAATCATTTGTTAGAAACACACAACAGTTATTGATTGTCTGAGAGAAAATAATCAATTGTAAAAACTAAATGAAAAGAAATGTTGTTTACCTGAATTAAAGAAAGTTCTAATTTTGCATCAAAAACAAAAGCCTTGAGTGTTTGTAAAACCATAAGAAAAAGGGTGAACACTTTCCATTCATTGTTAATCTGTGTGTAGGGAAGCAGAGTCAAGATAAGGCTGCAAACTTTGGTGAATTGTACAGAAGTACACAAAAGAGAAACACCAATTGGAATTCGCTCAACAACAGTCAACCTTTTGAAAAAAAAAAAAAAAAATAGCAATATGAACTTACAATAAAAAAAAGAATTTGTTAAGCAGTTAATTTTTTTTATTTGTTTTGTTTTAAAACAAATCAAGCATTTTTGGTTATCTTTTGTTAATTCAGTTTTAATTTAAGAGAAATTACTATTAATATTTTCTTTTAAATATTTTAGTATTTTGTAATTTCTAGTGATTATATTTGTATAAAGATTATGAATCAGAAAGAATTTTTGTTTGTGTGTTGGGAATACGAATATAAAAGGATCTGGAAACGAGTATATAAGGATCTTGAATTAATTAGATTTTGTCCCATAAGTTAATCTTCCAAAGAAAGGACAAAAAAAAGGTTCTTTTTGTATTCTTAAAGTAATTCTCTTAATTTCTGTGCTTTGTAGTATTTTATCTGATTGGTGTCAGGTGTGTGTGTGTGCAGTCTATTTGTATGTGTCTTACACAATAAACTGTTTGCAATTCAGGACATTATTTGGTTGGTTCTGTATCTCTTAGTAACCTTAGTGTGTTCTATTCTAATTGGTATTTGTTTCATGAAATAAATTATGTAAATCAAAAGGAAGTTTTTGTTTGTGTGTTGGGAATATGAGTATAAAAGGATCTTGAATGAATTAGATTTTGTCCCATAAATTCATCTTCCAAAGGAAAGCCAAAACTGTATGGTTCTGTTTTTATTTTTAAAGTACATCACTTAAAGAAGAGGATTTTCGTCAAGGAAGTTCAAGCTCCATATTGACTTCTTTTTATATTGAAAAGAAAATAACAGCCAAACAAAAGGCAAATTAAAGGAATGCAACAAACAGATTGTTTTATCATTCTTTAATCTTTGCTTAAATAATCATTTGGATTGGATAAGAATAATAATGCACATGCTACAACGCTTCATCAATAAATAGGTTCAAATTCTGTAATTTCCATAGTTTATAAATAATGTCAATCATTACAAAGCCTCAATTCAGATTTTTTAAACATCACAATTAGAAATAAACAGTCAAAAGAAAACCATAAATAATGTACAGGGTGTCTGAAAAGTTGATGAGTTGTAGAAAATAATGTCTTAATGCCAATAGAGGACATTTCCAGCATTTCCTTTAAGATAAGCTGTGATATGTAAATAAATAAAACCTTTTTTATTGATCAAAAATTGTATTGTCTAAATGTTTTATAATAAAATTTACTGTTTATTAGTTTATTTAGATTTCTATGTATCGATAGTGCACAGAAACCTTTTGGACATACAGTAAATAATCAAGTTTCACCACAAAAATATAGAAAATGTTTTCTTTATAATTAATTACTTGAAATGCAATTGCAGTGGGTTAATTGATTCTATGCTTTGACCTTCAAATTGTAATACAAGAGTTCAAATCCAACAAAAACCCTTATGCTCACTTTCAGTAGTCCTAGATATAATGAAACATATTGAACTGGCGGAGCAATTCACATAAGTGAAATAAATTGCTATAATTCCATTCTTTTTTCATTCATTTGTTGAATATATTTTGAAAAATATATTTTAATGAATTTTCTTGTTTTTAAATAATTATAAAATAAAAACATGGTTAATTGCAGTTATTTTTTAAATGAATGAATATGCATTGTTGAGAAGTAATGAGTGTTATATTGAAATATAGATATTATATTTATTTGGTAAACACCAACCCAAGTTTGGGACAAGGCCATTTTTATGTCCTCTTACCCGGGCTTTTTACATTTGGTGTTACCCTTCACCTAGATGAGATGCTCGCCCAAATTAACAAGCTCCGTCAGCCCGAGGCTGCTGAAGTGAAAGTAATGGTTTTGACTGGGATTTGAACTCGCGTAATACGATTCCAGAGCCCAGCTTTTACCAATGCTCCACTGTCGCTGCCCATTGAAATATAGATATGTTGTTGAAAGGATGAAAGCAAAAATGATACTCACCGATAAATAAGATAAAGACCAATCAAACCAGAAGAAATAACAATGGAAGAAGAATAGAATTTGGCATTAAAGAGTAACATTTCAGAAATGGTAAACACTGAAAGTAAAACAAAAAAATAAACTTTTTATTTGCATTGAATTTGATCTGAAATAAAATGTTTTCATTAATATTTATTGTAATAATCCACGTATAGTTCTTTTTTTAATGTAAGGTTTTTAATATATATATATATATATATATATATATATATATATTATCGTAAATAATCCTCGTATAATTTTTTGTTTAATGTAAGGTTTTTAATCTCAGGCTGAATGAGATTAAAATAAAGGAATAATGGTAAAAGAAACAGAAAAAAAAAGAAAAAAAGCAAGGATAGAAAAAATAAATAAAAATAAAAGTAGAAAGAATAACAGAAACATAACCTTTTGGGTATGAAGCAGTAGATTTTTTTAAA
>JAUZSX010024174.1:0-21253 GCA_034780655.1 Idiosepius hallami
GCTAACGAGCCCCATCTGCCCGAGGCTGCTAAAGTGAAAGTAATGATTTTTGACTGGGATTTGAACTCGCGTAACACGATCTCACAGCCCGAGCTTCTACCAATGCTCCACCGTCGCCGCCGGGCCATGGCAAGTATATACTTCACTAAAAGATTATCTCAGCCCTAATAATTACATAATAGTAGATGATAAATTACCATATATTCAAACTATTTTCGCATCTTAGACTGTCTGAAAAAATTAGCTGTCACTGGGAGCGGTCTGTCTGCACCCCTCAAGCTACCGCACTGGCTTAACATTCATTTGGTGTCAGTGATATTTACAGAATGTCGAACATTCGTGAAAAAAAAAAGAATCAAATAGTGGTGTGTGTATATAAAATAAAGCGAGAGTTATCTCCCTTACACTGGTCTTCAAAATGTTCTAAAGATTTTTCAAAATGATTTTTAATCATGAATTAAATTATATTTTAAAGTTGTTTTTTGTTTTTACGCAGTGGACGTGGAGGTCAATGTGGGTGTCAATAATGCAGTAGCAGTTTGTTCGCAAGCGCAGTCTTACTAAAATAATTTTTTGGGCTCTCAAAAAATTACGGTGGTTCCAATTTTCATAGAAATAATATTAATAACTCTCTTGGGATTATCAAAAAACAAAGCACAAATCAAAATGGACACAAAAGGAGCATAAAAGCAACTCTTGAGCAAGACCAGGCTATTCGTAATAGACTAAAGTCTAGAATAGTGACCGACCATCTATCATCCCACTCCCAGTAAAACGAAAACACGTAACAACCAATTAATATTTTGTTTGGTTTACCGGAGAGACCAATATTCTAGACTTAATTTTATTCGTTCAATTGATATCTTGTCTTATAAGGAGACAGTGGCCACTATTTTAACCCTAATTCCAACCTTCAATTCCCTCGTTTGTTTTTAAATAAATCCTTTTTGTTTGTTAATTTTTATTCAGTCGATTATTTTAACTGACTTTTCTTATCCCTTTCGATCCTAAGGGGCCGATAGTTATATCTGAAGGGGAAGAGCAAAAATTTAGTCACACTTTCCACTCACTCAGACCCATTCTATTTGACCATAGGACCGAAATATCGGTATGACTTCATTCTTTTTCCCTATGTTGCTAGCCATGGCCGATATATCGGCCTTCAAGAGTCCAAACGATAATTTCAACTATAATCAATTCCCTTTTTTTTTCTAAAGCAATTTTTCCCAATAAGCAAGTTTTAAAAATCGATTAAATTTGAAATGAAACTAAGATTAAAAAAAAAGATACAACGAAAGAAATTTATGTAACTAACGAATAATCAATGTATTGTTGGTTGTTCAAACGGTTAATAATTGTGAGAGTTTTTTTCTTTTTTTTTATGTTAAAATCTAAATTAAAAATGTGCGTGTGTGTGTCGGGACAACACTTACACTTACTTCCCATATTGAACCAAACAATTTTCATCTTTCCAAAAACTACGGTAGTTGTTGTTTTTTAAGAAAATCAAAACCTTGGAATCATAAGAAAAAAAAAAAAAAAAAAAACTCAAATGAAAATGAGCCCAAAAGGAGATTTAAAGTTCTCCCTCACTCCGAGAACGCTTGGTGAAATTTCTGTTTTATTTTTGTTTTGTTTTTACAATTATCATTTCTAATGTTTAAAAGTACATTAAAAGTTCAACAAATTAAAAAAATAAATAACTGTTTTTGAAATTTGAATATGAATTCATATTCAAATTTCAATCAAGCGTTTTGAAGAAAAAAAAAGGTTAAAAACGCATCTAAGAAAATAACGGTTTATGATAATTATTTATTCTGAAGGAAAATTTATAAACGGAGAAGACTTCGTTTTTGTATTCCTAGTTTAAAAGAGAAGCAGAAGGAGAATTAAATAGGTAGATATCTATCTATATCTAAGAAGAGAAACAAGGAAGCGTAACAAACAACTATACAGACAAACCTTCAAAATGCCTACTTGGAGACAGAACTCAAACTCTAGTTCAACTTCTATGGAAGAGGGCTCTTTGGACAAAATCTCAAGCGACCCAGAAGCTCCCCCAGAAGAAGAGGCGCCCGTTAAAAGATCCCGGAGACAAAGAAAAAACCTAAGAAAAAAAGAACTAGCTGCCACCAAGAAATCTCCGAACCCTACAAGCTGCAACTCCTCAAAAAAAAACAAGAGTGGCCCCCGACCTTTTGTCCTCCGAGAATTTACGCCGATTAATTATCGTTAAAACTTTTCTGTGTGTGTCGAGGCTAAAAAAATAATGGGTCCATTGAATTTGGTCCGCTTTTTTTTTCACCCTTCTTCGCATGAAAACTGGTTGAATTAAAAAAAAAAAAAAAAAAAAAAACTCTCGTTTATTGTATAACTTCCTAAAATTAATAATCTGCGACCCTGAAGAAGGAAGAATGGGGAAAAATCCTCAAAAACAAAGAGTTTAAATTATTTATTAATGGATTTATTTGTTTTTTTTTGTTTTTTTTTAATTCTTTTGTAATTGAATTTTCGGGAAAGTTTTCTCCGGTCGAACTATGAAATTTTATTTATTTTTATTTAAGTTATAAATGAAAAAAGTTGTTAAATCTTTAATTTCCATCCCCTTTTAAAGAACTTTGGTTTTTCTTTTGGATGATCACTCTCACTTCAGTCCTTACAAACTGTAAAGGTTGTCTTTTCGACTGAAACTGAATTTGTTCGCAGTTTGCACCAACAGATCAGCAGCAATAGTCAAAACACCTCCACATCACACCAACCAACCACACAAAACCTTTTTGTTACATGCAAAACAATACTTTTTTTTACTTTTTATTATTTTTTATAAAAGTATATTTGAATGTTATTAACTTCTGCAACTCCTTTTCTTTTTTATAAGTTTTCTTGACACAAACACTTGTTTCTGGAAATTATTGTTCTTAGCCCGAAATTTAATCCATTATTTTAATATTTTTTCCTTTTTGTTATTTAAGAAATTCAATTTAATTTATCCATCAAAAATCTTTTTATTCTATTTTATTTTTTATTCAATTTTTTATTTTATTTTTTTTTGTGGTGATGTCCTGGAATTTGTAATTGCATAAAAATTCCGATATTGATGATCGATCGGATTCATAAATGTTTGGATATGCGAGTTAAATTTTATAAATTCTTATCTAATTTAAAACCAACCACTTCTTCCTAAATCTGGTGTTTACCACTGTTTACTTTTTTTGTATTCCCTTCGTTCGTCACCCATTACGCATTGATGCAAAACCGAATTCTTTGAATTTGAAGAGTCTTGAATTATTTGAAGAATCCATTTAATGAGAATTTAATTTATTGCTTATTGTTTAAGGAAGGAAAGTCCCAACAGACAAGGCAACACGAACACCTAAGAATTGTGTACACTACACACAACCAACCAGCAGTCACAATGTTGTTGTTTTTTTGTATACATAAAAATTACTCTTCACTTTAGAAGCAAAAATACTGAAATATCAGATTTTTATTTAATGGATTTTTTTTTCATTTGAAAGAAAAAAAAGCCTTTTAAAGAAAGTTTATTTTATCTTCAAAATAACTTTTGAGCTTTTTATTTTATTTTCAAACCTGGTATATATGATTATTCTTATTCAACTTGGATTGGTGCTCACACCAAGTAAATATAAATATATTTGATTATTCTTCTTGCACACGCCACAATTATAATACCATGCCACACCGAACAGTTTAGATTCCTTCTCGGATAGGAAATTCCATTTTTAGTTGCAAACATTTAAGTTTACCTAGCTTTCCAGAACAACCAATAACGTAATAGTGTAGATGAAATCAGAGGGTGACCAAGGGTGTTATGGGCTTTTAGGCAGAAAACAATGGACCCACCCATATTTTTTTTTACAGTTTAATGCTCCATTGTAGAGGCTGTGTGTGAGTGTGCACTGCAGCTGCAGCAGGTGATCTCTGTGTATATTGGTAGTCAGACAGCCATTAGACACCACACACATTATGATGTGCAGCCAAAGCAAATTGAACAGTCAGAAAGGGATATATTAGTGTATAACAAGTAGATCCTTTATGATTTTATTGGCAATGGTCTTAAAACTTTTGGATTCATGTGTATGTATATATATATATATATATTTACTTTGTGAGCAGCACCAACCAAGTTTGGCACAAGGTCATTTTTAGGTGAATGCAATGGTTTTGACTGGGATTTGAACTTGCATACTACAATTCCAGAGCTCCAACTTTCCTTATATATATATATATATATATATACACACACACACACACAC
Source organism: Idiosepius hallami (assembly GCA_034780655.1). Lineage (NCBI taxonomy): Eukaryota > Metazoa > Mollusca > Cephalopoda > Idiosepiidae > Idiosepius > Idiosepius hallami. Next base: position 4,278 of record JAUZSX010024174.1, read on the forward strand.
TACCACACGCCAGGTTGAATCCGAAAGTTTTAAGACAACAGACAAACTCAATTTAAGTGAAAATAGAAAAAAAATTATCAAGGAGGAACTTCTCATTGGAGACTATACACACACACACACATACACACATACATAATTTGATAAAAGCTGACAATGAAATTGTATTATGATAGTTCAAATCCAAGTCGGTACTATTCTACCTTTAGCTGCTTCAGGGCTCATTAACTCAGGAGAGTAGCTCATCTAGTTGAAGAACACATAAAAGGTCCTCCAGGTTGGTGGGGGTTGGGCAAAGGACTAGTGATTCTTGTAAAAACAAATGCTACAGAAACAGCAAAAAAACATATTTGCAGCCAAATTCACCACTGTATGTAACGGTAACAAAACAAAAACAAACAAGGAACTCAAACACCAAAAGACAGGGAATAGAATTGAGATCAACGATTTTATTAATATATATATATATATATATAAATAGCAAACATTTTCAATTTGGTAGGAATTTCAATTTTTTTCTATCGTTCCTTCAAAAGAGCAGACAGCAAAATTAAAACAAAACAATTCAACCAATAAACTTTTTTTTTTTCTTGGATGGTTTTTTTTTTTTTGTTTTTTTTTTTTTTGAAACTTAAAAGATATTTCAGTCAAATTTGGTACTTTGTCCGCCCCACACCTGGGATTTTTATGTACACTAATATTCCTCATTTATGTTGATTTTTCTTGGGAGGTGGATTAAAAACAAGGAAATGTGGGAGGGTTTTTTCTTCTAGGAACAGACAAATCCTGAAATTGAATTTGTTTCTGTAGATTCTACACATAGCGTTTGTGCAAAAATATGAGAATTGATTCTAGCCAAATATTTCTGATATATATATATATTTTTTTTTAACAGGGAATTAAACTCAGTAAAAGACATAAAAGATTAGTCTCTTGCCAAATATTGTGCTTGATTTGAAATTTTATCTATTTCTAAATATATATATATATACACACATTCCATCACTATAAACTTTACCCCTTTAGCAATAAAGACTATACATATCTAGCAAAATTAGTGGACCGTGGTTTATCCACTTTTGCCAAAGCCAATATACTCTATTGGTCCAAAGGCCAAATGGCTTTTTCTGTAATTAGTGTCTAATGATATATATATATATATATATATATATAGTTAATAAGTAATAATTAGGGCTGTGATAATGTGCTTATATATCAAAGATAACTCTTGTCACAAACTGGACTATTTTGAAATATTACCATTTCTTATAATGCTTTACTTATTAGTCAGGTCATGACAACATACTTTTATCAAAAATTTTGCTACAGACCTAATAACTAGAGATGTGACAAGCATATTCTTTAAAAAAAGAATATTGTCACAGCCCTAGTAATAATATACAGTAACCAACATAATTGTCATTTTTACTACATAAATAAAGATATTAATCTATTTCAGTGGTTGGCCAGCAATCCCTGGTCCACAAGCCAGATTGTAGCCGACAAAAGAATTTTGTTCTGCCCCTCCCCACCAAAAAAGTCATGTTAATAATGATAATAAGTAGAAATAAGTCTCTCCTCATTAAATTATTTACAGTTTTTTAAGGAATTTGAATTTTTTTGGTTGACTATCTAAGCAATTGTTTTTATTACTGCACTAAAATAAGCATTTTTTTTGTTTTTGTTATTAACCCTTTCGATCCTAAAGGGCCGATATATCAGCCTAAGAAATCTAAGGCAAAAATAGATATACCAAAATTTCCACCCTTATATAGTCCTTTAATAGAATTTCTCTTGAGTGACTACTTGTTAATTATGTTAAGTCAGGGTCCAAAGATTAAGGCCAAAATATTGGTGTTAATGTGTCTTTTTTTGCCTTAAATTGCCAGGACTGATATATTCGATCTTTAGGATTTAAAGGGTTAAATATCTTTTATATTTTATTTCTTTTTGTTATTTCTCTACTAAAAGAAGTGGCACATTGTTTAAATATAATTTATTGAATCTTTACTTTCTTTGATCACACAAAAAATATTTACAAATCGAATTGAATAAATTGGTTCTTCCCAATGACACTACAGCCATAGCTATTAGGTCTTCCTCTTTGACTCTACATAGCTATTCGACCCTTACTCTCCTAAAAGTTACTCTGACCAATGAGAAAAATAAATTGTATTGTTTGGGTATTTGTAGCTGTTTGACTGAAAGTAAATAAATTGTGCTATTATAAAAAAAAAATAAATAATAATAAAGTATTCAACAGTTTCAAATCAGGATTAGGGGTTTATCACTTAAAAGAGCAAATAAGAAGAACCCATGTTTGTGATTCTGTATTAGAAAAAAGAAAACGAAGGCCAACAAATAAGAGACTTGTTTGTGGTCATTTTCATTTTGTTTGGGTGGATTTTTTTCTTCCCATTCCCTTTCTCATAAAACTTTAAAATAGCCCTTTTAAAAAATAAATCATTTGAAAATAGACAATTATAGAGCAACAGTTAACAAAACAAAATTACCGAAAACAACAAAGATGAGGATATTAGAATAGACAAATGCTTAAAGGCTAAGGACCCTAAGAGGCACCAGAATTTCATAATAGCTGCCCCAACCACTAAAAGCAAAATAGAACATCAGTTTCAACCTTCAACAATCTAAACCAGTGGTTTTCAAACGTTTTTTTGACCAGCGCCCCCTTTCACTGCTGGACGTAAATGCAAGTGCCCCCCATCTTTCAAAAAATGCCATAACGACAGTATATCTAGGAGAATATATGGCAGAAGTATACAGGCATGTATGTGCATGACCAGTTGCTGCGACTGGGGAACGTTTAATTAAATTGTCTAGTTTTTCCAGCCTTACTACCAACACCGATATCACATTTTACTATAATTGCTCTAAGGTTCATTTCACTATTTTAACGCCCCCTCATATGACTACTTACTCACCAGCACCCCCCTGAAAGTTTATATTGCCCCCTAGGGAGCATAACCGCCCACTTTAAAAGCCACTGATCTAAACTGATACACTCCCTTGAGCGTCAATTAAAGAATGAAAAAAAAGTGAACAATTTTAATTTGTATGAATAGATTAATTCATTTAAGAATGAGCGAGGTTTTCTAAAAAATTACAATTCCTTATCATCATTTAGACAAATTGTTTTGAATTATTTTTTTCAAATTTTAAACATTTCCATCCTTGTGTGTGTGCAAAGCTTAATTCATAAAAAATAGAAAATATTTTGTAAATTTTGGAATGGTCAATTTGACAATTAGAACCAACTCAACACTCGCTTTTTAAATGTTGACTTTTAAGAGCCTGGTTTGAACAAATATCACATTTAAAATTGCTGCTGACAATTTTATGCTGTTAAGACCCTTAGAGTTTATTTTCACTGATGGTTTTTAATAGCGGACATTTTTGTTTCGACTTTAGACAGGGAAAAGGAAAGGTTTTTGTACGTACTTACTTCCCCTTTCCTTTGCAAGTCTAAAGTCAAAAAAAAAAAAAAAAAAATTGCTTCAATTGAAAACCATAAGATAAAACAGTGCATATAGGTCTTATTACTATAAAACCTATTTGTCAACAGCAATTTTAAATGTGATATTCATTCAAAGCCGACTCAAATAGTGTACGGGCTTTCATCACTCAACATTTCATCGCCCAATTATAAATCATGGAATATCAATTCCTAGATTTTTAATCACAAGGTTTTTTCATCACGTGCACACTTAATCACTCCAAAAATTTTAATCTCTTGGGGATTTCTGAAAGCATTTGAACGGTGTTATACTAAATATGTTTTCTCTAAAAAAAGATGTCTTTTCACCACTTTATTAGTCGATTTTTTGGAATCCGTTAGGGAAAGGATTCTTCATATGTATAGATCCATTTTTGTGAATAATCCCTAAATTGTCAAATGTCCTAAAAATTTAACGTAATAAAAACATAATTACATAAATAACATTATTACATAAATAAATATAATTTTTTTTCTTTGGGGTAATCAATCGTGATTAATAGTCAGGAGATGAACTGACTCAAAACAACTTTCTTTCTAGTGTCAACTTTTTTTTTAAGGGGTATTTAAGTTGGTCTTTAAATTGACCTTTGAAATTTACAAAAGAAATCAGTTGTGTACAATTGAAATAAAGGTTTAAAATTTGTTGATCCACATAATTAGAATTATTGGTTGAATATCATTTTTCATCCTTTCTGCACAGACTTGACTCAAAAAAATAGGATGAGGTGCAGATTTAATTTAGAAAAAAAACATTATTCTTATCAGAGGGTGTGTTTATATTTATATATCATTGCAGAAATAGATGAAATATAAGGTATCATAATATCAGGTTGTCCCAAAAGTTTGTAAACACTTGTTGAAGAAGCGTGTCAAGAATTCTTTGATTCAAAGCTTTTATCAAATCCGAAAGCTTGCAAATCGATGGCAGAAAATCTTGGAAAATGATGCTCTTTATTTTGAAGAATAATTTTTGGAATTACTTGGTGAGTAAAATTTTCATTTTCTGCAAGTATTTACAAATTTTTTAAAACAATAATAATTATAATGAAAAGATGCTGATGTCCTTTTCCTTATTTGTGTGTAGACCAGTTTGAGAGTTCCAAAAAATTTAAATAAATAAAAATATCCACAGCCAAAGAAAGAACAGATTTAGAAGCCCCCCACCCCTCACCAAAAAGTTATCAAATAAAAACTTTCAATGCATTAACTTTATTTTTCGGACTTTTGTCCTCATCATCTTGGTAGTCTATAAAATTTTTCTCACTAATTTTTGGCCTTAGTTAATTCCCAGATTATAAAGCTTCATCTTTAAAAAAAAAAGGTTCAATAATTAAGAATGCAGAGGTGTCTTTTATAACTACTGTAAAAATAAAAAAGCTGAATTATGTAACACACACACACACAAAAACCTGACTCCAAATCCTACTGCTGTTGTGCAGTCTTCCTTTGGGAAAAAGGCTAGCCTGCGCAGGGCCAACCACCCTGCCAGGCAAATACGAAAAAAGAACAGTTATGAAATCTATTTAAGGAGTCGATTCTAAGCTTGCCGAGCATAAGAACTAATATATATATTAGTTCTCATGCTTGGCAAGCGTAAAGTCAACTCCTTGAGACAATATATATATATATATATATATATATATATATATATATATATATTTATTCATTCAGTCCTTTTTACTATTTTGGTTTGGTTTTAAAAAACTTAAAGCTCTTTCATTTCCTTGCTTGATATTAGGGCTTACATTAAAAAGAGCAGCTTTTATTCAAAAAAAGGATTATAAATTCAATAGATTTTCTTTGTAAAATATTCAAGAATTAACACTATTTATTTAGTCAATAATTTATAACAGAAATTACAAATAAATTTGGCACCAAGTTTTTTTCCTGTTTTTTACAACTTTATTTTTTACATGGAATATTTCTTTAAAATCGGAAAAAAATTAAATAAAAATAAAGATGTACAAGAGTCACTCTTGTACATTCCCTTAGACAAATACTTTTTAATAATTTTTCTTTTAAGATGGAACAAACATAGCTCAAGATTTATATAACGAATTAATCAATACAATCAAATTTTGCCAGTGAAAAATTGTGAAGAAGTTCATGATATTAGGCAAATTCAAAAAAAAAAAAAAAAAAAACCACGCCCACCACTTTTACCAACGATTAAGTGATTTTTTTTTTGGAGGGGAGAGTGTCACAACACAGTCTAATTTAGTTCTGATTTATTTTTAATAGGTTTGGTTTTGTTAAGAATGTGCACAAAAATCAAGAAAAAAAGAATTTCCAAAGCTCTTAGTTTTTAATTGGCAACTTATCATTTAAAGCTAAGTTTTTAAAGGCCTATAGGAGTCTCCTGGGTAAGGCAGGGGTCAATTTGATCAAACCTTATAGTATTTAGTAATATATTATCATTATTATTATGGTGATTGAATTTCAGTGTATCTGCTCAAAAAAAAAAAAAAAAAAAAATCAGCAGCATCAGTTCTCAAGATAGAATTACCCCCATAGGTGAAAACTGGGTATTTCAGAATTTCTTGAGTTGGCAAAGAACTCTATTAACTACTGGAAGAGCTTTTTGAACACAAAAGGCTGAAGAGAAGACTTCCTGCTCAACAGACAAACAGGAAGACTGATTTGAGCCCAAAAGGTGAAGAGAAGACTTCCTGCTTAACAGACATAGAACAAAGATCGGCTGTCTTATAACTCTGTGAGATAGCAAAGAACTCTCTCAGCTACAGGATGAGCTGATTTGAGCCCAAGTAGGATGAAGAGAAGACTTCCTGCTCAACAAACTAACAAACAATGAGCAGCATCAAAACTAAGCCAACATATTTTTTACACATGAAAGAGTATTTTCATAAAGTTTAATCAAAAGAAAATAGAAAGAGAAAATATAGAGAATTTATAATCGCCACCATTATTATTATCATCACCATCAACATTATTATAATCCTTATTATCATCCTCATTATCATTATTATGGGATCTCACACTGATCACCAAGTGTATTCACACCCGGCAACCAGTGGTTTTTACTGGAGTCAAAGTGACAAATCTCCTCTGAGTTTCCAGCAGTACCCGCACCATTTCAGTCAAAAACTGTATGGTGCTACATCCCCCCCGGATTTTCATCTCAATGCATTTACTTCACACACTCACCATTAACAGATTTTATTACAATCATTATCGTCATCATTACCTTTATTATCACCATCATAACAGTTATTATTATCACAGAAGATAACTTTCGTAAGTGCTGAGAAAGACTAATTTATTAAAATAGGCATAATATAATCAATTGTGCTATTTTTGTGTTAGTTATTTTTATATATCCTTTATATTGTAATTTGTCCTTCTTACAAAATAAAGGCTTTATAAAATGTGCATAAAAGCAACCCTGCAAGCATTCTGAAACATGAGATTTTTTGGTTTATGTATAACATCATTATATTTTTCATTGCATTTTTTTTGCAAGTGTTTTTTTTTTTTTTTGGTTTAAGAAGGACTGAAAGCATTTGAAAAAAAGTTTGGGGAAAACATGAGAATGTTGGGCCCCAAAACAAAGAACCTCATTTGGAAACAAGAAAAGAATAAAATGGAAGATTTTGAAAAGGAGGATTAAAGTTCTCTTTAACAAGACGTTTGAAAATTGTAATTCTGCCAAAATACACTAAATTTAAAGTTATTTTAAAGGTAGTTAAAATTTTCTATTTGATTAAATTACTGATTCTTTTTTTACCTTTTATGTAGAAGAGTGCAGTCTTTTTTTTTTAAAGAAAAGTCTGATCTCTTGTAGAACAATAATTAGTAAGATTTATATATTTGGCAGTGTGAGGACAACTCAAAGAGATTATTTGCAAAGAAATGAATTTCTCAGAAACGTTAGGGTAAATCTACAAGACAAACAAAGGATCAGTAAAGAGTGTGTGTTATTGGAGAGAAAAAAAGAATTAAGGGGAGAATAAAAAAAAAAAAGAATTGTTTCCCTTAGACAGCCCTGAAGGTTTGCGGGGAGGAGGATACAATAGATCTTAAAAAATGATAACAAAAAAAGTATAGTTTTAGTACCAAGAGAAAAAAAAAGGGATTCTCTCCCTATAAAATATGTGCGTGTGTGTCATATATGTGCGTGTGTGTGTGTGTGTGTGAGTGTGTGAAATAAATTTTCAATATATAGTTATTTATGGTGTTCAATATTAATGATAGAGCTTGTATAGGAAATTAACGTGCAGAGTCAACGATGGTGACTTTTTACAGTATATGTAAAAATTAAAAGGCCAAAATGAATTAATAACATTCTTAAGCATTAAATTGGTCTTTTGATTTATAAATATATTGTTTGAATATAGTTTAATACACACATGTATGTTAGGATTAGGTCTAAAAGTAATTTTCTGCCTAGGTTTCACTATCTGGATCATATGGGAACACTGCAGACTTTCGACATTGGTGTTCTCCTAGTGATCTAGATGGTGAAACCTGGGTAAAGAACTACTTTTAAACCTAATAAATACAACTCTACAGCCTTATTGACCACTTTTCTTTTTCACAACCATTTTCAACTATTCTTTTTTTGGACTTAAAAGTGTGTATCTTAATATATATGATAGATAGATATTTATATACACACACACAAACAAACACACTTTAAAACCTAATAAATACAACTCTACAACCTTATTGAGCACTTTTCAATTCATTACCATTTTCAACTATTCTTCCTTAGAACTTTAAAGAGTGTATCTTATCCTATAGAATTTAAAAGTGAAAAATGGGTAAAGCCATTTTTTACTTTTTTCTTTTTTTGCTCTCATTGAAACAACCATTTTCTGTTCTTACAATACATACAAACATACATATGCACACACGCAAATCATTTAATGATTCAGTGCAGTTATTTTTAATAGAAATTCATGACATCATCAAACCTGAAAAATTTCAGCTCAAAAAAACAAAAAAAAAAAACAAACAACTTTCTTCAAAAAAAGTTATAATAATATTAATTAATTAATTAGAATTAACCATTTATAATTGGCAATCATAATTATAATTCTGTAATTTGGTACTTAATCGAAGACTTCACAGGAGACGTGGGCATTGACTGACTATACATCGAGGATGACCCCCCTTGTGGTGATGGTGGGGGATAAGTCGAAGAGGTGTATTGGTCAGAATCCCCTCCATAATTGGACATACTGCTACTTCGGTTGGCACCCGTCCCACTACCCCCACCATCAGCTCCACCAGTGGTACTGTTGCTACAGTAGGAGCCTCGATAACCCGCTGGAGTGTTCATATGGGGTGAAGAGAGGACACTGATCGTAGCCGGGACAAAATCGCCTACGGTCCCTCCTAAATGGCAGCTGGTACCACTGTTGGCTTTCGACTGATTGTCAGCCATGTTCTTAATCAATTGTGTCACGGGGTCCACACAGAACTTCTCATCCGGATAGCGCTTATTCAATCGTTTGATATGACAGTTACGGCACAGGAGTACATCCTGGTAGGGGTAACATCGCTTTTCTGGTTCATCTGTTAACTGCATGCCACAGTCCTGTGAAATAAAAAAGGAAAAATAAAAATCCATCATTTCACTAAAATTCTAAAAATTTATCAACAAATATAAATTTAATTTGTCTGAGAAAAATCTAGGTTCAGAGTGTAGCTCTCCTAAACATGGTTCTGTATGTTAACAAAAATATAAATCACTTGGACTTTTGTTAATATGCAGAACCATATTTGGGGGACCCTAAGCTACATTCTGAACCCACTAAAGTTAAATTCTTTTTGGGTGCAAGGAAAACGTCATTTTTTTCCTGGACTAAATGTTTACCCAGTTAAAAATAATGGCTTTTAAAAATAATCTAAAAAATTTTCCCCTAAAATTTTTTTATGTAATTTATTTCAAACTAAATTTTCTTCATCAAAAAAACTAATTTAATCTAGTAAGTATGCTCATTAAAATTAATGGGTTTTAAAAATAATAAATTTTTCCTTTAAACATTGCATTTTTTTTATATATCACATTTCATTTCAAACTAAGTTTTATACAATAATTAACAAAATGAATTATTTCAAAACATTATTCTACTCAGTTATCATGTTTAGGGGCAAAAAAAAAAGAAAAATCTGTACAGCACAAATTGTTCAATCGGTGGAGCATCAGAATTTTATGATAAAAATAATAAAGGCAATCTGACCATTGAGTTCTGATTTGGGCTATATATCTACATAGCATGATGTGATAAATAAAATAAATAAACACAATAGTCTTTTTTAGGTAGCCATAATTTAATTTGATTTTGAGGTTTTTTTTCTTCATTTTACAATGGAAATTCTGATTTTGCTGTTTAAAAAAAATGCTTGGTTTCTAGATTTGGGATTTTAGATTAGAAAATATTAGAAATTGAAGAAAAATATAGAAAGAAACATTGTTTGTTTGTTTGTTTGTTGGTCTTTTTTTTTTTTTTTTGCATTTCAACCTTTTGAGGCCATTTAATGCAGAGAACAATTTTTGGGAAACATTCATTTTGTCCACACTTAGTTTTTAGAATAACACAACATGCACTATTTAATCCATAGGTGGATGAAATGTGGGAATTCATACCTTTAACAAGGGTATTAGCCCAATTATAAATAAAATTGAACAACTAGGGTTCGAACTCACATATAAGGATCCCAAAGTCCGAATGCCCACCCAATGTTCCAAGTGGATAGGCTTATTTACACTTACCTACTTACTATATATATATATTTATACGAATACTATCTTCTATTAAATTTGAATGTGTGTATATATATAAATATATATATATATATATATATATATACACACACACATACATATATACACACAAGTGTATGAGAATGAGCAAATATATAGAATCCGAGGTAAAAGCAAAGGGAAATAAATATTAATAACCCAGCAAGCAAAATAGAGCATCAAGAATTGCCGCCCCTGAATTTTAGGAAATACTCGAAGAAAATAAGATCAATTCAGAACTTTTACTTAAAAACTGGAGAAAATAATATATCTCATTAAAATATAAGTAAAAAAAAAGCAATATTTTTATACATACACAGCTCTACTGACAAAAGGAAAGAATATGAACAAAAACAAAAAAAATAGAATGACACATGAAACTTTATTTCAGAAATCCCAATAAATTGAATTCAAGAATAGATATAATTACAATACTAGTTTTCTAGACTCTGGTACCGATAGAGAGAGACCTGCAAAATTCAGATTAAAAAAAGAAAGAAAAGGAGAGAGAGAGAGAGAGAAAAAAAAACTACAGAAAGAAGAGAGGGGAAAGAAAGAGTAAGGGAGAAAATAAGAAACAGAAGGTGAGAGAGAAAGAAAGAGAAGGTAAAAGTGAGACTGATAAAGAAAGAGAGGTAGAGAGAAACCTACCTCACAATGATAGCAATCTACATGGAAGTCTTTATCCATTGAAACCACACGAACAGTTTCTTCAGTTCCCTGCAGAGAGAAAATAATCAAATAAATACACACACATTAAGGGATTTTAAATTCCAACGGTATTTCATAGATAAATGAACAGTATGAATAACAATTAGAAATTATTGACATCAATAAATAATTTGGAATTTATCTATTTTATTCTTTAAGAAATCATCAGTGCAGCTCGTCCAAATTAAACCCCGCGACACTAATGATTAAAGACAAACATCTTTAACCACTCCTCTACGGGAATATATATACTTATAATGGTTAATTTTTGATAATCAAGGATTTTCATCCTTATTGTATCTTTTGTGTATATTTTATTTACGAAACTACGATTTATGGACAAAGTGTATATATTAATGGAATTAAAATTCCAACAGTATTTCATTGATAAATGAATTGTATTAATAACAATTAACATCAATAAATAGATTGATATGCAAATTTCCAAATTATTTATTGATGCTAATTTATAATAGAATTTTTACAGTATCTTTAAAGAATATATAGATAGATAGATAGATATAGATATATTCTTAAATCTATCCATAGGCCTCTTCTAAGTCTTTTGGAATTAAAATATTCGTAACATGCAATGATTTTTACAATTGAAGATGCCTACCTCAACAGGTGTGATGGCTTGACCACAAGCAGCACATTTTGGGGCAAACACTCTGGAAGTGGAAAAAAACTTTTTTTTAAAAATCAGATCTACAAATTATCAAGTCTTATCTTAAGGATTATGAAGGTAAAAATAATAAGGATGAGGACACCAGTCCAAAAAATAAATGTACAATTATTAAGCCTCATCTCAAGGGTTGTTAAAGTAATAATAATAAGGATGAATACAACAGTCCAAAAAATAGATGTACAAATTATTAAGCCTCATCTCAAGGACCGTGAAGGTAATAAAAATAAAGATTAGGACAACAATCTAAAAAGTAAATGTACGAATCATCAAGCCTAAACTCAAGGATTAAAAAAAAATAGAATTAAATTTTACCGAAATAAAAAAAAAATCTATTTTTGTAAGAATTTTGGTGGGGTATGATTATTGATATTTAGAAGCATTCATTTATACCCAGAAAAGAAGGCAATGAACAAATCAGAAACAAGAATTTTCTCAATGAATATTATTTAATCCTTTTGACTTGACTACCTGGTTTCCCTAGAAAGGCTAAGAGATCGCTACATTCATAATATTTACTCATGGGGAGGGGACAACAATTTTTCAAATTAAATCTGAAAAATATAAAAATAAGTCCACCTTGATAGAAATTAATATTTAAACCGAAAAACTCTTGATAGTTACTTTCTAATAATTCTATTGATTGGACTTTTAAAATTGTCTACACTTGGTCTGATCACATTTTAGAAATAGGGAGAAAAAATAATATTTCAACACAAAACTCTTAAAAGTTACTTTCTAATTGATTTATTTAACCAGCATATTGACTCTCATTAGGTCATTCAATGCTAAAAACTATTTTTAATTGCTCTACCTAGTTTACTTGTTTTACAGTTTTTGCTTTTTTATATTTTGAAGATGGTTGTTTGTCTTCATTTTTTTTTGTATTTGTTTCAGTATTATTATATTAACCAGACTTTTAAAATTGTCTACACTTGGTCAGATCAGCCAGTATATCTAAAAAAAAAAAAAATTGTTTTACTGACCTGTGATAATCAGCAACACAATATATTTTGTTGTCAACATCAATCGTAAACGGCACACCATCCAAACATTCATTACACTCACAACAACGAAAGCAGCCAGGGTGATAAGCTTTTCCCATCGCCTGTAAAATCTGGAGAAAAATTAAAAAATTTTTTTTAAAATATTAATAAATATAATACACAAAGTACAATACACACAATCTTAAGTACAATGGTGTAAATGATGATGATGATGAGAGGCGAAATTTAAATTTGTTTATAATTGTTTGAATTGCTTCAAATGTGATGAAATTTACAAAAAATGATATTTTTTAATGTTTTTTTTTAAGCACATATAGTTTTTTAAATAACAATATTTAATCCATCCCAACCTTTTTCAGCCATTTAATGCTCGGAATAAGCATTTTTTTGTCCACACAGTTTTTTGAATAACACAATATGCACTATTTAATCTATAGCTGGTGAAGACGTAGGGACGGCAATGTTTAATAGGGAAGTTTGGCGCGGATTGGTGAGGTCCTTAATGGTGACTACAGTTGACAGATGATGATAACTTATTATCTGGATTATTAATGAAGGGGTGTGATTTGCATTTCTTGAACTTGTTGCCAAATATCCCTCTGAGTTATTCTATATCTTTTGTTTTTATGCCTGTGTCTAAAAGTTTGTTTCAGCATGTTTTTGTTTTTTTTAATCCATTCAAATATCAGCCACAAATCAAAATGGGTGTGAAAGAAACCCAAACTTAACAACCAGGTCTTTTTTTTTTTTTTTAATTTTTGTTAAAATGGGGCAGAGTTACAAGTCCTAGTTTGTCAACCTCTTTACAACAAACAAATACAATAAGGAAATGCTCTGATCAAATATCTAGCACTTGATTGTTACAAAACAAAAGCCTTTTTTACCCACACTCAGTTCTTCGTTTCTATTGCATTGGATTAAAAGTAAAGCTCTATATATAGAGTGTTGAGAAGAGACTAGGAATTGTGTATATATATATATATTTATATAAATATATATTTCAAACTGTAGTATAAGATTGCCTCTATTTATAATTATAGTGCTCAGTATCAGTGATAGAGCATGAATAGTAGATAAGCATAGACACGGAGTCAACAGCGTTTGGTGAGTTTCTTGCCTGGACAGTCATCAAACTTTTGGCCCGAAGGTTTTTTAAAAATAATTTTCTATTTATTCTGGATTCACATTTTGGAGGAGTCCACTTGGGAAAGTGGGTAGGTAGACTTTGGAATCGTAATATGAGAGTTTGAATCAAAGTTGTTCTATTTGCATTCCTTATCAAATTAATACCCCTGGGAAAGGAATGATTCCCTACATTCCCTTAAGCTATGGATTGAATAGTGCGTATTGTGGTATTCAGAACCTGTGCGCGGAAATTAGAATATTCATCAAAAAATGATTGTTCTCTGCATTAAATTACCTATAAAGGATGATATGAATTAAATAGTGGATATTGTGTTATTCTAAAAACTATGTGTGGACAAAATAAATGTTTCTCAAAAATTGTTCTCTGCATTAAATTACCTATAAAGGTTGATATGCAATGCAATAAAAAACAAAATAGAATAAACATGTATGTTATCGCATATCTTGATAGACTATCAGAATTCTATTAAAAAGAATGGCTTGTTGTTGCATGTTACCAAAAGAAAAATTTAGTTTATCAGTCTGAATTTGATCTTTTGGAGTGTCTGATTACAGCTGTTTTTTTGATTTTGCTCCAAAAGATTCAGAAACAAGCTTTGTTATTTCAGATGAAAGAGGGAGGGTTTGGTATCACGTTTATTTTGAAGGCATTTATTTTCTTATCTTTTCACAGACCATCTTAGTTTTTGAAGGCGTAGCACGATTGTTGATATATCTTTCAAACATTTGCTTTTGCTTATGAATTGTTTTGTATACAATTTCTCCCCAAACATTTCACTTCTATTATGTTATGCGGAATAGGTTTGTTTCATTGCTTTGTTTTGTTTTTGTCATAATATTTATTTTTTAAACAGGAGATTTCTTTTTGTTAAGGAACACCTTAATGACACATTATTATTATTATTATGCATTTATCCTTTATCCATCTTTTTAAAACACCATGTTTGATCACTAGGGCTTTGACAAAATGCTTTTATTAATGAATATGCTTGTCACATCCTTATTTATTAAGGCTGTGTGTTTAACAGTCTATTTCACTTGAAATTTTTAATTCTGCGACCTACACTTAAACAGGCAAAATATGCCAACAGCCCCTTAAATGTCATACGATTTTTCTCTAAACACAGATGATGCACATAAGTGAGAATTTAATTTTATTAACACATTTTTAAATAAAGCAATCATTGATGCAGTAAATATTGTTGAAATGAATAAAAATACTCAATTATAATTGCTCAGATCTTTTAAAACAGAGCTGGCCAAAATTTCAGCAGCGAATATGTGGATTAAGATATTTAAAACAAAATAATTAATGTAACCAAATTTCAAATGGGAAAATTTAGAGAAAAATTTCTGATAACATTAATATTTTTTTTAAAAATTTCCCACCACTGTTACAGACTAATTTTTTGTCCAGGTGACAAGACAGCTTATAATAAAATCATTCAATATATTTTTTAAATCATTTTGGTTTAGTTTTCTTTTTTCAAACTGCTTGCCTTCAAACCCTAATAATGGATTTGGTTTAACTTCATAAAAACTACTAGTACGGATCACAATAAAGCAGTCCATTTTAATTAAAGTTTCAAGTTACAAAAATCAGTAAAAAAGAATTTTTAAATAAGTGATTGAAATTCTGATCCATTGTTAAATTATAATTAGCTGATTTTCCTGAACTGAAACGAATAAAGGTGAAGATGTAAGCAGGATATAATTAAGGTTAAATTAACATTCTGGCATATGTTTTAAGTCATCAGGGATCACCTTAGGAGATTAATTACCCTAGGCAATTTTTTTTTTTTTAATTTTTTAATGTTGTCTAATTTTCTACAAATAATTCAAGGTATTTTTGCACTGCTGAATCAAGTAGTTAATAAGTTAATACTTTTGCATGATTTTTTTCATTATATATTTCTACTTACTATATATAAAAATTTCTACTTACTGCTAATATATAATTTTTTTAAATTTTAAAAATTTCAAAAACCTTTAACAAGATATTGAAAGAGTGTTTTTTTGGTTTTTTTTGAGTCAAAAGATCTCTATTTTTCATTTTTTTTAAAGTTTGTTTGATTTTGTGTTTAACAGCATATCAACCTTTTTTTTAGGTCATTTTAATGCCTAGTACAATTACTTTGGATAACATTACAGTTTTTTTTTTCTTAATAACACAAGTTGTACTATTTAATCTATAAATGGACTCAGAAACGGCTGGGCAGACTTTCTTGAAAATTCACACAGTTGTACTTTATGTGTCTGGGAATATTTGTAGTTACGTGTGCATTCAAAAGACCCCCTTCATCCCGGAAGTATAAAATATAGATAATAAAAAAAAAAATCAGCTTCTAGAAGGAAGAGTGTAACCTCCGAATACAAGAGAAAAAAAAAAAATTTGCTGAACACATGAGTCCCACAATGCACAGAAGCAAACACAACACTACGTGTGGAAGATTTTTACTGAGCACATGTTGGCAAAACGGCCTGTTTTTATCCAGACAAGTAGCTCCTCATTTGCATAGGAACGTAAATTGGCTTTGTCAGAACGAGATTCCCCCATTCAAAATCATGGGCACCGCCATTTGTATTTTCCCCACGGAACCATTTTTACTACAAGTAAAACTGCAAAAATTGCGATTATAAAACACAACTGTGTTGTGGGTCAGTCATTAGAGCGTTTGCTCCACACGATGTGATGCATAAGTTCAATCAAACTTGGGAATTTGGAATGGTAATTACATTGCGTGTCACTGAGGAGATCTAAAAGATTGTCACAGTGGTCTGACACGATTCTGCTGCTGGTGTATTAGATTGGAACCTCTTACTTTGACTTAGTCAAAACTTGTGTACAGAACTCTCTGCCTCATGGGAATTTACAGCTTTGGATTATAGTTAGTAGTAGTATTATTACTAATACTATTTGCCTGGCATTTCTGCTGCTGTTGCAACTGTTGTAGAACAGCTTTGCAGAAATTGAATTAAAATAGTAATAACATGAATAATATAAACAATGATTAGACAAATAATTCTATCAGTATATATATATATATATATATATATATATATACAGAAATTGGGCAGATGGGGCTCGTTAGCTCGGGAGAGCAGTTCATCTAGGTGAAGGGTAACACCGAATATATAAAGCCC
>JAUZSX010024282.1:0-21250 GCA_034780655.1 Idiosepius hallami
ACCAGCTTAACCGCTAATGCAACACAGAGGCTCCCACCTTAATATTGTGATCCCGTAACAAGGTCACAACACTTACAAAAGAGATTTACCCTCGATATTCTCTCCAGCTACGGGTTAAATAGTGTACATTGTGTAATTAAAAAAAAATATATTTGGACCAAAAGAACATTTATCAAGGATTAATACAGATATTTCAAACATCAGTATAACTCCTCTCATCTTCATTGAGGGAGGTCAACATGGCCCAGTGGATAGGCAATCGGAATTCAGAACTGTAGTATGCAGGTCCGAATCCAAGTTGTTCCGTCTACGTTGACATGGTGACTAGTACCTTTGGGAAAGGTATGAATTCCCATCTCCCCTCCAGCTATGCATTAAATAGTACAACTTAGGTTATTAAAAAAACTATGTGTGTACAAAAAAAAATAACATTTATCTTATGTAATTGTTCTCGGCATTAAAATGACCTAAAAAGGTTGATATGCCGTTAAACACAAAACAAACAAACAAACATCTTCATTGACTTGCATATATAAAGCTGCCTAAAAATTTTGTTCGAATATCGAGTATTTGCTTGAATTTGATTATTTACTCAGGATCAGTGCAGGGCTTAGCCACTTAGCGACACCAATGCAGAATGCGCCTTGCGGCCCCCTTACCCTAAAAAGGCAAGTTGCATCCCCTCAACATACTGGAGCCTTCAACTAAACATATACATACATACATACATATACAAATATATGTATATATAGAGAGAGATAGGCAGAAAGAGAGATGGATTGATAGATGTATATTTCAAGTGTGATAATGAATTTTCTAATTAATCCTAACAATTATTTTAGTAATTTTTTGAATTAAAAAAGATCTGTGAAGTGAAAGAGCTTTGCGTTCCCTAGGGAGCTTGCGGGCTCTGTGGAGGCCTTAAGCATGGCCCTTAGTGTGTGTTATTATTTAAATCATTGTTGTTAGAAATGAAGAGTTTGATACTTTTCCAAAGGTATTTGCCTGAATGTCTTTACAATGAATGTCATAGCTCATGTACTGAACCACTGTGCCAATGAGGGTTAGATAAATAAAGTAGAAGAATCTGTGAAAATCATAGCTCATTCTTAAGTAAGCCAGGAATCTTTTTATCCTCTCATGATTGATTAAATGTTAATGCTTATCAACTCAATAGGAAATAATTATGGCTGACATGCCATTCAACAAAAACTGAAATCATAACCCAAATATTCTATAGATTCTGTCTGATGAATTCTGTAATAAAAAAATAATCTTTTTTTTTTAATACAATATAAACTGCAAGCAAAAAAAATTACAAAATTAATATATTTTTTTAAAAATCATTTTTTTTATTTTTTAATATTTATTATTTATATCCATTGAAAAACTGTTATACACCTCTAGGCTGATTGCGGACTAGAGTTTTATTTTTGATTCCACACATTCTATTTTATCACAGTTTAGGAAATGTCAGTGTCACGGAATATTGGTGATATGCCTATGAGTCATTAGTAAGTCCTTATTCTAAAACAGACAAATGATGCCTGAGCTCTGACAACTAAGTCTCAGTTAAAGGAAGTACAAAAATAGACTTATTTGTATGTGTTTTACGCATGATATCATATCTTTTAACTGAATTCTCACTTGTTTATGTTAAAAGTCAATTTTTTCTTTATCCATCTATAACTTTGATAAGAACTAAAGAAAGGAAGGTTTATACCAATTGATGCCAAGATATCAATTATATCAGGGAAAGTTCTAATAACTTAGTTATGGTGTTTCAGGCTATTCAATTCTGATTAAGTAGTTCAAAATTGAGTCAGTTTATAATACCTTTAAGAAATGTATGAATGAGTTTATAAAATTTATATAAAGTTCTATATATTTTTTTTGCACTAGAGAATTTTTCAAGAAGGAAACTAATCATTTATTTCTGTATCATTTATTGCTTGGAATAATTTTAAAAATCTAATTCTATCTCTGTTTAGTTTATTTAATACTTTCTGATGACATTTAGGACTATCTTTGTTTGCGTGCAGACAAAATAAGTGTATTTTATTGCTTGTATGGAAATTAGTTTTGTGAATAAACTTACCATTTTGAAAATTTACCTTTCTGATGCAAAACTTGTGTTTGTCATTAGAAATTATATTAAAACCTGACTTAGCAAATAATATTGTCTCCACAAATGAATTGTCTTTTCTGACATATTGTAAATTAGACAGACCAATATAATTTCCTTTTTCAGTGTATGAATGGATTCGTGGGGAAAGAGCATTTTTTGCAGATTTTGATGAAAAAAAACTGTTAATTTTACACTGGGAAGATATATAATTGTAACGTTATCATAGACTCATCATAACAAAAAAAGTTTTATAAATTATTGCAGACTTTATAGTTCAACTTATAAATATTTCTGCTTGTTTGGCATTTAATTTCTTCTATTTTTGAATGATTTATCAATGTTAAACATAAAGACACAGCATAATAGCTGTGTATTAACAAAAGATAATAATCATATCATGAGTTGAATTACTGAACAGATAAAACATGGTTTTTAAATCTGAACTTGTGGAAAGTGGTTCCATAGTTCTAGTCATTTATTCAATGCTGTCTTAAAACATATAGAATTGCAGATTTATTTATACATGTTAAATTATACCAGTTTCATGTGGAAATGCAACTTAATATGTTTGTTTAACCTTTATCGTCCATAAAACATTAGGATAGGTTGGTAATCGAAGAAATGTGATCCAAGTTGAATAGGAAGATGAAAACTGAAAAAGAAATAAGGAGACTAGTGCAAAAAAAAATAATTGTTCTCTGCATGCCAAAATTAAATAGTGGCTCTTAGTTATTCTAATCTACTTCTTCTTAAGAAGAGATTGAATTAGTAACAAGACCCCCCCTAATTAGCAACATCTAATAATCCATGTTTTTTCATTAAAAACAATGAAGCTCAGGTGGCAGTTCTTTGTTCATTCCATTCACGGGCCGAATGTTTAATAGCATTTGGTCAGGCCAGCCACTGAAAAGGTTTGCTGTATTTTTTTTAAGGTCGAAACCTTTAAGGAAGAGCAGTTACAGCACTGATGATGTGCAGGGATTGTAGCACCAAAAGATGTAATTTATATGAGTTTTATTTGTAAATTTTTTATCGACAAATTGAAAAATAATTAGTTTTAAAAGATACGTTAGGATACTTTACAAATTGGCATATCAATCTATATAATATTTCAGTGATTCTATTATTTAATGCATATTTCTTTTTATTGTTGTTTGTTAGAAAAATAGTTGTTGCACTATTCAATCCAAAGCTTGAGAGGTGTTAGGTTATTCATAATGTTCCTGAAATGTAAAGAATAGATTGGGAACACTTGTATAAGAAGTACTAAGTCTAAACACTTAATCACTCATCCATTTGACTAACAAAAGTCATTGTTTTGAACTCTATCAGATAGGTTTGATTGCAATCCCATCCCACTGATGCCAACTCAAATCTTGACATAAAAAACGCAGGTTTTCATGCCATTAAAATCAGTTAAATTATCTTTAAATCAAATTGAGTGTTTTTTTTTTCTAATATATTTTTACTGTTTATAATTTTGTGAAATTCAGCGTATTTCAATTTGTTTTTTTTATTTCAGAGAAAGCTACAAATGTATTGTGTTTAAGTGAGTAAAGATTTTGTTAAGAAAATTATACATCTTCATTCGTAAACTAATAAAAAATAATTATTCTCTGACTTTATATATATATATATATATGTATATATATAAAGTCAGTGAATAATTATATACACACACACACATATATATATATATATATATATAATGAGTGTGTGCGCATGCGCACATACATTTACACGTTGGAATCTTTCAATTTACAACAAAATACTTTTTAAAAAATAGCCAAAGATACAGAGAAAATAAATGAGCTCCCCTAAGATTAAAGGGGGTAAAAAGAGTCCCCTAGTAACCAGACAAGTTTTGCCTGCAACAAAACAGGGCGAAAGAACTCATTCTGTTAGAGAAACACCCAGGGCAATTCATCACTAGGTGACTTTGTGAGTGGTTAGGGTAATATTTTAGTAAAATAATTGAAGCATGATTTTTTTCCTCTTAAAATTTTTTTAAAATGTTCAACCTTTCATTCTACCCAGCTCCTGCCATGTTATTATATTATTATTATAATTGATGATAATAATAATAAAGAAAAGGTATCATAAGCTTCATGCTTTTTCATTTGAATTATGGTATTGCTAATCCTTTACTTATTTACCTTGTAATAAAAAAGCAAATCAAACTTACATTTTATATTTCTTATGGAATTATGTAAAAACCAGAAAATGATAATAATAAAAATAAACTAAAATGCAAAAGTAAAAGGAAAAAAATCAGACAAGATCTGAAAAACTTGCCAAAAATGTAGATGACTGCACGAAAACTTGAATATTGGCCAGTATAACTATGAGCAAAAATGGTTTGATCAAAAGAAACATTTTTATGTATTTTATATTTTCAATTCTGAGTATGAGGGATCTTCTCATCTGCTACAAAATCTTTGTACTTCAAAGTGATTCTTCTCTTTAGTTATTTAGTATCATTTATTTTCTCCATATTGTAAAATGATCATCTTAAATAATTATTTGTCTATTGAATTACTTTCAAGTCAATCACTCATCTTTATTGAAATATCATTTTGAATATTTTTGTTTCCCCCAAAAAATGTCTTGTAAATATATTTTGAAATAGAAATTATTATTCTTTCTAAACAATCTCTCCCTTTTTCTAATCTACTAAACATTTAAGAGAAGTATATTATCCTAAATGTTTTAATACAAATAAAATTATGAGTGCATTTAAATTTGGGCTCTGAACTAATAAATTTTCTATTGATAATTTTTTTTTCATGATACCTCAGTATATTGAGTTGTAAGTCACAATTGTTCATGTATGTATTAGCTTTTATTATTAATTTTATTTTTGTATATACAAATCATTTATGAATTTAAAAATTCCTCTATTTTGATTGTAAATTTGCAGAATCTTTATCATTAAAGGTTTTTGTCATTAAAATTGTCGATTTAAAAAAAATTCAAATTTTGCTTACAGGAAGATTTTTTTTATTGTATCAATTTAAAAAAAGTAGAAATAAAATATTTTAAAAAATGGATTGTCAACAATGTGTTATAGCATTAAACACAAAAAACATAATCTTGCTTAAAAGCAGAATCTGGAAAAATCATGGATTACATTAAAATTGTGTCTTTGTCCATTTTATATAATTTTTTATAAAATGGACTTAGACACAACGATCATTATTATAAGAGAGGTATGAAAAAGTTCCAAGCTTATCAACTCACAAATTTTGTATTTGATAATCTTAAATAGATTATATTTCGTTGATTAGGAAAACAATTTTTTAATACAATACTCAATTGGTAGGACATCAAACCTTTAAGATAAAAATAATAAAGGCAATATGAGCGTTTGAGGTTTGATTGCCCATGCAGGCTACATATTTTGCCTTTTAATCTTCAGAGCATAGGGATGATACATAAATATTATAGAATAAGTAAAAATATAAATAAATCAACAAATATATATGTCATTATTATGAGAGAGTTTGTGTTGTTAAATAAAAAGGTTCCTGTTTTTAATATCTACAGACATTAACATGCCATAAATTAAAAAAAACAAAAAAAAACAAACCAAACTTGTCCAGATCTAGAATATATGTTTGGAGGTTCACTAAATGAGACTAATAACTTGAGCTTGGAATGATAATATATCAAGTTATATTTCAGCTGGTTGAATATGTTGTAATACCCTTGGGAAAAGTTTAAGTTCTGTCTCGCTAAAATAAACTCATAATTTAGTTCGATGAACTCTAACTGGTTGTCTAAATGTCACATGCAGCCCTTAAATATAAATAGTAGGATCTTCAGGACAAGATAATATTTGCTTTTTTCAACTTGAATTAAAAGAATAAAAAATTAAATGACTACTAATACAAATGGAAATTTAGATTAACAAAGCTATAAGATAAGGCATTAAATATCTAATCAATATTCAGATAATTACTATTACTTTTAGATAGTCTTTAACTGTACAATTAGAAATAGCAATAAGATTTAAAAAATATATAGTTAAATATCCTATAGAACAATAACAATAATTCCTATAGAACTTTAATAACTAATTAAACAGTGAAATTTCATTGTCAATGTGTAATTCTGATAACAAAAATTGTCTGCCTTCTAAGCAAAATAAAGAAAACTCTTAATTCAATAAATTACTAAAACAAATTAGACTAGATTTACATAATTTATGTTGTAGTAAAAATAGTTTAGTTATTTTAAGAGTTTATAAGTCAGTTTATGGAAATGACTAGTATTTTTGTGATTTTCCTTTTGTACAACTCTTTATATTATTTGAGCAAGTAAAGTATTGACAGAGAAACAGTGCAATGTACAAGATGAAAATAGACAATAGAAGAGACAGGAAACAATTCAACCACCTAAAATGGAATAATTGTCTTAAAATCATAAGATTTGGAATTAGCTAGTAAGGTCACTTCTTCTAAGACAAAGTCTGGCAAGAATAATTTCTTTTGTTGATAAAATATGAGAGATTAGTCTCTCTTTGAATCGAATTGTAATATTTGCTTTGCTTGGAGACACTTTGGTTTATGGCCAAATGTGAATGAAAAATTTAAATCAGACACTGACAAGCAAGTGAAGTGACTGGGAAATACATTCTCAACCCAAAAATGATTAATGTTGGATGAAGAAGTATTTTTACCTAAAACTAAAACATTTAATGCCAGGAACAATTTTTCTGTACAATTATCTATTTTTTGTTGAGATGTTTGTAAGCCGAAAAGTAGTAGTTTTATTTAATCTATAGCTTGAAAGAATTTAAGGAATTCATACCTTTTCTAAAAGGTAAAAGTTAATATTATGGACTGACTGGAAATTTAACTTTTAAATTCTAATTTAAAAACCAGAATCTGAAACACTCAACAAATAAACTTCTACTAAGAGAGGAGAAGGTTGTATAAATTAAATTAAGGGTAACTACTTTAATGAGATTAAAATGGTAGTTGGGAGTGATGAAGGGCAGCTATCATGTTTTGACTGGAAAATAGGGTTGCAGTTGTGAAAAAAATTCATAATCTAAAATAATTAAAACTGGAGAGATAAATGCATTATGAAATATGCACTACCAACAAGTATCTTCTGCTCCATACATCAAATTAATGGACCTAGTAAGCATTTATCAATGAAAATCAAAATTCTATAATCACAGTAGCTCTAAATGACATAATCCTAGACAATCATCTTGTTCTTATTAATATTAATACAATCTAATAAAACTAAACCAACTATTAAAATGGGTTTATTAGCATGTGCCTCATAGAACACATTTGTTTGATACAACTGAAAATCTTTGTCTACAAATAAATTAGTTTCAAACAATTCTTTCATGTAAATTGAGACATTGTATTACTTTGTATATAAATATTAAAATAAATATCAAACTGCTTCCATACCCCAAAATTTATTAACATAACAAAGCTTATTGTATTTAAACAAAAGGGGAAAAAAAAGAAGAAAGTTAGCTTAGTCTTTATAAAAAAACAGTATTACGTGTGCTTGTATTGGGTATGTAGAGGATATTAATACCTAGACATGAGCCAAACATTGGTTCTACTTTCACCTCCACACCTTGGCAGGCTTCCAGGTAGTGTATGCTGATGTCCACCATTCCACAAACTTGTAACCAATGTTTTTAGGCCTATATTAATTTCGTCAAAATAAATATGAATAAAATATGCATAAAGAGGGTTTATCATAAATTTAAAAAATTTCCACTACTCCCTTCAATATTTTTTTTTTTTAGACAAGAGCATTTTCTTCCTCTTTTATCTTCAACATAAAAGTAGAAGAAAAAGAGGAAGAAAAAACTTTACAGGGATACAATGAGAAGGACATGAAAATTCTCATTGTGAAGTGATAGTTCTATTTTAATTTCAATGAACAGCGTATATCAAGGAATTTTTCGAAATTTCAGTTTCATTACATGTTTAAAAGGGCCTGGAAGCAGAAGTGGCAATTTCTAACAAGTTCTTTGATTAGATAATAAACTTTAAATTTGTTTTAGTAAAAAGGAAATAATCAAATTTCATCCCTTCCTCCCAGCCAGAAGTGAATCCCTTTTTTTCTATTTTTGTTTTTATTCCTTTTTTCTCTCTGAGATAAATGTAACAAAAATATTCTCAGCAACCAGGGACCTTTTATGATTTTTGGAGAGTTTTATTAAGTGCTTTCTTCTTCCAAATTTGGGTATTTTGATGGAATTAGTATGCTAAGATGCTTCTATTTAGCAAATCTTTTTTTTGTTTGATACATATAAATATTCCAACAAGTATCTGTGAATGAAAATCACAGTCATGCAGAAGATATAAATGACATATAATCCTGGATATAATTTATGCACCCAGTTAATATTAATGCAGTTTAATAAAACTAAACCAACAATAAAAATAGGTTTATTAGCTTGTATGATACTCCTTTAATGGATGAATTTTGTTAATCCTTTGATATAAGTTTTGGATATAAGGTTTTATTATAGAAAGCTTGAGTTGCTGTGGGAATTTCTCATGACACTCAGATTCTTAGAGTAAAATATTGATGGGACAATATATTTTTACAGTGCCAGTTAAATGAAATTAATTACAATTTTAGAAATGGCAGAATTCCAAATTTATTTTAGTTTTTCCTAAATAAGTTACTTTTTAAAAAAATTTGATACCATTTTTTTTTTCAGTCTTTAGTTCTTTGTTTGTTTTTTTGTCCTATAATTAAAATTCTCATGCAGACAAAATCATGTGCTTAAGCGAAATTACTTCAGGCACAGTTCTCAAAGCTGTATTATTTATAAGTCAATGTCTACACCACTTTCCTTTAAAAAAAAATGATGAGAAATTCTTAATTTTTCTATTACTTTTTCTTTTACCTCAGAATATATAAAGTTACTCTATTAATAAATGTCTGCTTCATTTCTAATATATCTGTTTTAGTCAGTCCAACTAAAAATAAAATTTATTAATTTTATAAGCAGGTTTTTTTATATAAAAATGCCAATATCACTTTCTTTATCTGTTCTTTTTATTCACAACTATATGGCAGAGAGACATTGTATATATAGATATTAAAGACTAATAAAGCAGTCTGTATAGTTGTGTATCATAATGAAAATTAAACTAGAGGACTTCATTAATAACTACAAAAAGCTTAACAATATTAGTGCAACAAGTATTGGTCTATAGATCAAGATACACAGGACAGGCCTTGTTATTTTGATAATGTATGATTGCCATTATCTAGAAAAAAGAAAAAGGATGTAAGTAAACTATATAAACACAAAATGCTTTGAGCTCCACTATTTTGAAACAGCAACTGCTTTAAAAAGAATGAGATGATCAAGCTAAGTTTATAAGTTTATAGAGTTTTAAAATTTAATAATTCATTTTAAAAAATGTTGTAAGATATTTCATCTAAAAATGAATAACAACAACAAAACGTGCTTGATAAACTTAATTTCATTGGTGTGTATTGAAAAATAATACTTGTACTTCCAATAAATAATGATATTTATTTAAAACAGAAAAATATTTCATATAGCTATTGCTGTCCTTATTCACTTGCCAACCTTACTAAAAACAGCACCTATAAATCCATTATTTATATTTATATTTGTTTGTAATATGAATTTACTCATGTATATGCCCAATATTTTAATAAATTTCACCTTGAAATATTGCATATTTTCACATAAATTTAATTCAAAACTAAGTTTTATACAACCTGAGATTCAAGTTACAATGCAGGGTACACATTTAAGCCTTTAAGTGGGACGTAATTGATAGATTAACTTAAAGATGCTGTTTTCAATAAGTTAGGAAAGCTAACAAGGATAGCAATAGCTATTTGAATTATTTTGCTATTCTAAATAAATATCATTATTTATTAGATTAAACATACTTTGGTTCATTAGTAACAATTGATCCTGCAGTTAAACCAATACAGATAAATACGCATTTAGTGAAACAGATGACATTTCTTTCATGATTTAATTCTTTAAAAGATTAATAAAAATTAAATTAAAAAAAAAGAATGAAGCTGAGATTTAAAAATAAAAATGACACCAAACAATAATTTGAAAATTTTATTCCAGAAACCAAGATATTTTTCAATGTAAAAAAAATGAAATATAACTGACAACTATTGTAGATTATGAATCAAATTGTGATGAATTTTGAATAAAAATATCATACAAAGTAAAAGATTGTAAAATATGAAATAGAAAATAATGTGTAATGTAACTGCTGCAAAATCCAAATCTAAAAATATTCTACGCTATAGAATATATTTGAATGCTGAATAAAATATTGTGCAATATAAGTAATGCAGATTTTATTACTAAACTATTCTGCAAGATGGATTTATTTTCAATAGAAAATAATGAAGTATATTGGACAATACAATAGATACTTTACAGATTTTCTTTAATATTTTGTAATATAACTGAGTTTAGTAGGAAATGGAAAACGTCTTTTCTCTTGTACATAAAAAAATGCATTGGTCTTTGTGTGTATGGATGGTTTGTACAGTTTTCCTCATTTTGCAATCAATTTTCATTAACTGGGATCTTTGATGTGTAAGAAATTTATCTAAATAGACATTATACAAATTTAATACCTTTTAAATAAGAAAAAGATTGATGAAAGTTAGGTATTATTGAATTTCTTCAATTCAGTTTACAAAAATAAAACAACTCTATCAAAATTTTCCCTTTAAATTTATTAATTTATTTTCAAGTCAAATATAATAAAAACATCTTTTAAACATATGTTTTTTAGTTCTCAATTTTGTTTTATGGCATATCAACCTTTTTACCTTATTTGATGTCGAGAACAATCGTTTTTAATAGTTATTCTTTTTGTTCAATGTATATGAATTTTGTCCATAATATATATGTATGCATATTTTCATTTTTAATATATTTATAATTTCATTCACTTTGATGTTTATCAATTTATGCAAATCAAGTACATGAAGATGAATACCATTAAAATGTTAATGTGATAAGATACACAATTTTTGGTACCCCTGCCAATACATTATGGTTTATCAAAAAATAAGAAATATTAATTATTAGGGTCATTTAAAACAATAATGACTTTTTTATATTCAGCCTGAAATTGTTAGGATGACTAAACTTATGCATTCATAAAGATTTATCCCTTGACGACTGATATTAATGGAATGAGACTCTTAAGAAAGAAGTCTCTTTCATGGACATGCGTCAGAAGCAAAGATACATCGTTGAATCCCTCCATGCAGAAAAAAAATTGAATCTATTAACATCTATCTGTGACTGTTGAAAATGTATGAAGACAATGCAGTTGATGTTGGCACAGCTGAAAGATGGGTTTGTTGATTTCAACAAGAGATGTAATTGATAAAGCATGCTCCAGATGCAAAAATTGACCACCTCATTCATCACTGGCAAAAGTGCGTTGAGAATGGTGGTGAATAAGTAAAAAAATAATTTCATAATTTCTGGAGTAAAAAAAAGCTTACTCAATTTAATGGTACCACTCCCATTATCATAGCTCTTCAAAAAATAACTTGAAAAAATTACTTGAAAAAACTTTTGGAATGAGCCTTGTTATAAAAATCTTGTAAGATTAACATGAAAATCTTGTATGAACTAAAACTAATAACTGAATGAATACAAAGTTTTAAGGACAAAATTTAAAGATTTATGGCTGTTTTCAATTTGAAATGTGCCAGATTATTAAGAAATTAAGAATATAATTTGAAGACTATGACTGAATTTATGATTTATATTACCTTCATTTTATCATGAGAATAATATACAGATTTGTAACAGTTTTATCCACCTGCAATATCACCAATTCTTCAAATATCTGCATCTTGTTTTTACTAACTAATATTTCTTTATTCTGTAGATAAAATTTTCTATGGTTTCTCTTTCTATGTCTTTTCACTTAAGCATCCTCAATGCATTTTATTACTTTTTCTTTATATCACTTCCAGCCGACTCCTAATATACTTTACGGCTTTACTTTTCTCTTGTTTGCTTGAACGATTTTTAAAATCTTTCTCAGCCATGATTTATTTTCTTATTTTTATAAATGATTCCATTCATAGTTGTACATTTCTATGGCATTAAATTAGCACTTGGCTTTGAAACAATTAGTTTCAGTCCAAGGGAAGTCGTATTAAATCTCTATCTTTATGTTGGGACTTATTGCATCCATCTGAAAATTTGGGTTTGGTTTGCCCAAATCCCACTCTCTTTTTTTTTATCTTTATTCTTCATCTTCTATCTCATTGATCTACAAGTCACAGTTGCATATAAAATAAGGTTTCACAGAAAATATTTGCAAGTATTTCTATCCAAGCTTTTTAATAAATATTTTTTTATCATTTTCACAAAGAATAGATACAAAAAAATTAGTAACACTTTCATGCTTTTAGGAATTTCTTTCTTTTGACCTTCTTCAAAGAGTTTAAAATCAATGCTAATTAGAAGAATTAATTGATGTTCATATATGTAAAATAACCTTTGATATTGATCAACAACTTAAACACAAATTTATTTAGATCAGAACTGTCAGATGAATTGCTATGGTGGAGTTAACTCCCTTACCAATAATAAATTCTTCTTCTGTAAAATTATGAGTCTGGATTGCTATGGTTGAAACTCTATATAACAACAAGAGGCAGAGTCTTGACAGTATTACCTGCTCTTAATACTATTAGTACTATCACATGTATTTTGGTTAATATAATGGTTTACCATTGTATTCTACTGCTTGGCAGTTATCTAATAATCATAACTACCCCACAACCTCCCGACAATAGTCTTCTTGGCGGTCACTTGTGGTCGAGTATAACTGTCCTCCATCTTGGATCTGTGGACCCTTTTGGGAGGACGCCTGTGAGTGATGTCTTTTAATGTGGGGAGACTGATGCACCTACAGTAACCACACGACCCCTTGGCAGAGGAGAACTTGACCTCAATAGCATGGAAACAACAATGACAACTGGTGGCCATCCTCTGTTGCAGCCTTCTTCGCCTTCAGTGCCGTTGTGTCACTGTGGACAACATCCGCCACATCTGCCACATCCGCCTTTGAGGTCTTGCACTATTTAACCCATAGCTAGAGGGAAGATAGGGCTCCATACCTTTCCCAAGCGTATTAGTAGACATGTTAACGTATACGAACAACTTGGATTCAAACTTGCGTAGTATGGTTCCGAAGTCCAATTATTAATCCACTAGGCCATGTCGACTGCCAGTAGTAGAGTATGAAACCACAGGATTTTCACTATTTTGCTATTTATCTTAATTGGTGTTTTTCATGTGTGTATCAATACCATTGTGGAATCGTGTATCATTAAAGATTACAAAAATGTTACAAAGCATAAATTCTTTTTAGCTTAACATCAATTCCTAAAATTATTGCAATTTGAAACATGCAAATTTTACATCATCAAAAATTAATTAGTATAACATAGTCCTACCGTTGTCTTAGCAAAACAGCAACAATCAACCACACATCAATCGTCTATGTGTTAATCGGATGTGAACATTTCAATCTCACAAGATGCAATACATGATTTTGTTCTTCACATATCTCACCAGTGCAGCTTCAGGCCAACCACCTTAAGTCATTCATCTGGCACGTGGACATAGTTGTAAACTTGATTCAACTAATCAGAGCTCAAGAAATCATATTCTTTTGGTTATATTCTCAAGCTGATTCCTCAGACAACCAAGCTATAAAACATGACTAAAAAGACCGTCTTTCTCTCAGCCTCAACACCTGCCACATGGGCCTTCTTGCTACAACTGCCACCATCAGCAACAGCCACAGCAACAGAGGCAACTGCTAGTACTACTATGCTCAAAATGGCAAGTGCCTGAAAAACATGGCCTCGTTTTGAAACTCTTAAACATTCATACACATTCGTGTATACATTCTTTGCTTGTAAGTAAGAAAATAACTCCGAATGAACTTTACTTTCAAAACTCCAACTTTTTACAGACTTTATCTATTCACACTATTTTCACTCAAATAAGTTTATTTCCCTCTTTTCACTTTCAAAAAAACATTTCCAATTTCACTCACTTCTCAAATACACCAAGTAATCCATTTCAACTTTTTACCAATCTCAAATAAAATTGTTGTTGAAATATAAACACCATATATGTCTTTCTTTTGTCATTCTCTTCTGCTCACTTGTATTAATGTATCTTCTGATGCATAATTTTCCATGTTTGCTGCTGTATTTAGTAATGGTGCCTTCATATAATTATCAAACACATGCATGGCAACAAGTCTAGTGAATGACCAACTACAATATTGATCATTTCAAAGAATAATGAGATGTTATATCAGTACATAAAAGTTATTTGCAAATAAACCCTGAAAATTCTTAGTATTACTTTTACATTTTACTAAGTTTCGTTTCATTAATAAAATTGTGGAGAAAAATATTTTTGAATTGTTTTGTTTTACTTGGCATAGCAATCTTTTAGTCTCTATAGATTTATTTTTGGACATTTGATTCAAATCATTTTATTAATCTCATTTCTGGTGTTTTGAAAAGCCAGTTCTTTCCCCACAAGTCTAATTTGAATGACTCGATGATGGAAAAGATTTTGTTATAAAATGTCATTTGTATGTTGGGACTTACAAATTTACATCAATGAGGCCCAGATAATGGATTGAGAGTCAAAACATACATGACAGAAAACGAATAGGAACATATTTATACGATGAACAGTAAAAATACTAATATCTAGATGGACACACAGACAGACACAAATGCAAAAATATATATTTGATTGAATAATAAAGACATTTATTATCTAGACATCTTTATTTACATCTTTCCATTGACTATAAAAGGCTTTATTTATATCCATTTGTGACATGCATGCCAACATTTTCTATGGGCATTATAGATCAATAGGTAAACCAGGTTAACACATACTTTTTGACCACAACTTTACCAATTTAATAGCCTGTTTTGGGCCAAAATTGGCCAGATGTTTACAATTCCATGATGTAAATATCAAAGATGTCTCCTTGCTGTTAAATTATATTAAACACAATGTTTGCATGAATCACACAAAATCAAACTATCCATGAGCAAACCAATAATTTTTAATATTCATAAAAAAAGATAGAATTTAGAGTTGGAGAACATTATAAACAAAAGAAAGTAGAATTTTTAATAATTTTTTTTTTGTATAATTATTTTTTATAAAATAAAATGGAATTGTAAAAAATGACAAAAAATTCTTACAGTATGTAACAAAAATGATTGTAAATATTGTTATTTTTTTCAAATATGTATTATAAGTAGTGGGAGAAAAACAAATATTTGTATACTTCAGAAATTGTATTTTTATGTATATAAAAGACTAAATCAAAGAAAAACTGACATATATTTTGTTTATAAAGTTACATACTATTAGAAAAAAATAATAATTTTAATTAGTTCTTATATTGGCAGAAGTTGATACATTTTCTTTTCATTTTACCTGGTGAAAAAAGTGTTCATACAAACTAAAAAAGAAAATTATCTTGACTTAATACTTTGTGAAATATCCTTTATTGAGTTCAGCATTCCTGTATGTTTCAACTAATGATCTGCACATATTCAAAGATATTTTGTCTTTTTCTTCTTGGCATGCTGCCTTCAAAATGTTGGTATTTGTTGGTGCTCTTTTTCCAATTTGAATTTCCATATAGCGCCAAAAATTTTAAATAGGATTCAAATATTGGCCATTGCAAGATATGTTATTTTTAGCAAACCATTTCCTTGTAGATTATCTAATAGGAAAATCCAATCAGAAAGTAGTCAAAGTTTCTCAGCTGAAACCATTAAATACTGTTGCAGTATTTCCTGGTATTTTTCAGTACTCAACTTACTGTCTATTATTGATATTTTACCCGAAAAACAGACCCAGATCATGATACTGTCACCATCAAACTTAAAGGTAGGAACTGTGTTCTGTGGTAAGTAGGCTTCATAGTTTCCCCTTCACATATGATTTTGGTAATTAGAACCAAATAAATGTTTTAGTTTTATCTGTCCATAGTACCTTTTCCCAATACAAATATTCTTCATCCTTATGATCTCTAATGAATCTCCACGAGGAGCAGAGCGGAGACTTTTTTGGTGTCCATGATTGTAGACTGTACCTGTATAGTTCATTACTTCTTGTACACTTGGATAATTTAATGTCTGATGCACACAGATACTCCAGCAGCTCTTCTTGGGTAACTTTTGGATTTTATTAAATCTATCAACCTAATATCCTTGCTGATCTTGGAGAAATTTGCCTTAGAGCGCCTGTTTGTTTTTAATCTTTCAATGCCGTTGAAGATTTTTAACCTTGAAATCAACAAAGCAATTGTAGAAAAACTAATATTCAGTAGCAGAAATTTTTCTGTATCCATTCTGTATTAATAGACTGGATGAATAAGAAAAAAAGACTGAAAGTCTTCTAAAAGACTTGTGTATCAGCAGTTTTTCTGTAAATGGTTTATTTTTAATTAGAATAAATATATATTTCATATTGTATTTTAAAATTGTAGCATATTTAAGCATCTAATGATTTTTTTAAGATAAGTAGACTGCACAAAAGATAAAAATATATGAAAATATATGAATTATTGTTTTTGTAAAATTGCTACCAGTTTTCTGATTGGGCAGTGTAACTTCTAACATCAGCCTTAGTTAAATTGTAAATTAAACATAAATATTTTAAAGGATTTTGAGAATTAAACAGGCATTGAATTTTAAGAAGAAAATAAAAATAGAGTGAATATAAGTCTTTATGATATCCAAATGATGAGAGTTTATACTTTTTGTTATTTGAGGACTATAGTTAAAGCTACTTTGTTTTTCCTAATCCCTTATATTCCTTTTCTTAATAAACCGTGATTTGAATTTCATGAACAGAAATGTTGAATGAAGTTTCACTTATGTTTGAATCAACATTTGAAGTAATGCTGGAAGAGTCAAAAATGAAGAAGGGTAAGTGAAGTGGAGAAAGGAAAGAAAAAAAAAGAGAAATTTAGGGTAGGAGGAAAAATAGAGTAAGAATTTACGGAACAATGAAAAATATAGGGTGAGGTTGAAAAAGAAGTGATGAGAAAGTGAACTAGAGGAAAGAAAAGCATTAGTTAGGAAGAAAAGAAGAGAAGAAAGAAAATAGAGGAAAAAGTACAAAAGAAAGGAAAGGAGATAAGTAGAGGAAAGAAAAGCATTGGTTATGAAAGAGATAAAGGAGGAAAGAAAATAGAATTTAGTTACAGAAGGAATGAAAAATGCTAGGAAGGAAGGATATAAGTATTGCTAAGTACAAGTTAGATATTAGATCTTGAAGCAAAGAAACCTAACATAGAGTAGCAGAAAATGAAAATCTAAATGAATTATTCAGTCAATATGCCAAACTCCTGGAAGAAGATGTGTTGTTGGAATTGTTCATCTCCCAAGGAGCTACTTATTGATTATCCACAGTTTCTCTTCTCTTTCGTTTTGCTCTCAAATTCAATAACTTTTGTTTCATTATCAACATCAGCATCATTATTGTCAGAAAAAAGTGGCATATTCTTTTCTATAGTTTTATTCCTATATGGATGCTCTTTTTAATTCTGCATTCGAATATCTGTCATCGTAATAATAATTATTCTTGTCAATATTATCATTGAAATTATAATAAATATTTTCTTACGCTTGTCTCATTCTAAACTACAACTCATTTTTTTTCTCGTTGCTATTTCGTTTCTTTTGTATGCATAATTTTTTGTAATAACAAATTTATTCTACATTTTCCTTTTCTCTATTTACATCCTTATCATATCCTGTTATTCTGGGCAGCGACGGTGGAGCATTAGTAAAAGCTCGGGTTCTGGAATCGTATAATGCAAGTTCAAATCCCAGTCAAAATTCAATTTAGCTGCCTTGGGCAGATGGGGCTTGTTAACTTGGGAGAGCAACTCATCTAGGTGAAGAGTAACACTGAATTTAAAAAGCCCAGGTATTTAGAGCACGTAAAAATGGCCTTGTGCCAAACTTGGTTAGGTGCTCTACCAAGTAAATATAATATCCTGTTATTCCATTGAAAGCAAGGTAAAAACACCCTCACCTCCCTCCCCAATCTACCATAAAATAATTTTTTTTTGCTATAAAAAAAAGGAAATTAAATAAAATATATTTGAAGAGTTGAAATACAAAGTAACTTCAGTTTGTTTAAATTGAGAAAACAAATATTTTTAATTGAACAAATTTGCTGAGAGAAAGCAAAAATTAAGAAAAGCTTATTTTGATAGAAGACACAGTGATAAATTTGGAAACTTTGGCCATGACAAAATTGAGAAATGGAACTCATAAAATTTTACTGTCATTTCATTTTTAGATAAATTTGTATTTCAGTAAACATTATGTATTAAATTGATTTAAGGGTCATTCCAAAAGTTACACCACCTATTTTTTCAAGTTATTTTTTTAAGTTGATAGCGTGCTACAATTAAAATGAGAGACCATTCGTATTTCAGAATTTTTTTTCTACATAGACACAACCAATCTGAATG
This sequence comes from Idiosepius hallami, assembly GCA_034780655.1. NCBI lineage: Eukaryota > Metazoa > Mollusca > Cephalopoda > Idiosepiidae > Idiosepius > Idiosepius hallami. Next base: position 18,721 of record JAUZSX010024282.1, read on the forward strand.
CACTTTTGCTAGTGATTAATGAGGTGGTTCATTTTTTGTGCCATACAAGATTTCTTCTGCTTTTAATATGGAATAATAATTGTGAAAAATGTTTGAAAATCTTTACAGGCATGGCTTTATAGTTTGGTATGAGGAACCCTATTTCATTGTAGATACATTAATTTTTGTTGTAATTCCACAAAACTTTTGGAAAGTAATTCTAAGTTGTTAATTTTTTTTTACTGATTAATCTATATGAGTTATTTTATTTAAGGTCACTTAAGTTATTTTTTTATTCAATCATGTCAAAATGTTACAGCCATATGTTCTGGCTAGTTTAAACTTCAGTATTTTTTAGCCAATTTTCTCCAGAATGCAATCCATATTCTCTTAATTATTTGGCTAAGCATCTCCAGCCAGTTTAGAAACTAAGAGTAATTATTTTGAAGAGATGATTGAATCTTTGAATGCTTGTTTTTCTGTTATTTTTTATAAGATAATTTGTTTAATAATTGGAATCTACAAAGTGGAATGGTAAATAATTGAATAATTTGAAATATAAAATACCAGAAAAACTATTCAAAAGTTGGAAATTAAAAATATTAAACACTGAAATCTTTGTTAAATTATATCTCATCAATTTATTATTCTGATTTTTTTTTCAATCAATAAAGGATTCTTAATAACTTTTAATAACAAAAATGTTGACCATCCTACAAAGCTATTACTTATTTTAAGGGCTATTTATTTTTGGATTTACAACCTCGAATGTCAGTTTACAAAAACAATGATATAATATGCCTGATATTATTTTTAAATTTAATCAAGATTAGGAAAAGTCAAAAGATGCATCGAACATTTGTGGTTTGTATGAAAAGTGCCTCTGACTAACAATACTGAAATGGTTTGTTTTTTATTGTGAAGCAAAATACACAATGGGTGGTTTTCCTTCAAGCTTATGTAAAAAAAAAAACCCTTCTAAAAAAAATGAATGTTCAAAGTAGCACTCTAGTTTCAACTTCCAAATGCTCACAGGCTATGAAAATCTCCTCTGTTTTTTTTTTTCAAAACAAATTTCCTATTTTTCTCATAGAAGTAAGCTTATTTATTTCCACTGCTAGCACCATCATTCACCTGCCCATTTCTTAGGATTTTGCAATTACTCTCCTCTGCTATTCTATATATTCTTTCTTCCTTAATTCGTTTTATTCCCTCTATTAAATTTATTTTCTCCCTCTCATTGTTCCCACCTATTCATTTCTAGCATTGCTCTTTTTCATCATGTTATCAAATTAAATTTCTTGTTGGATTTTTTCAGATTGTTTTTTTTCTTTTGATAAAAATTTTGTCTTTTTATACATCTATGTTTTACTTATTGTTTAATTTTAATGTCCCTTCTTTCTCTCCTTTCTTTACACTTTCAAATTGAATAACTCCTTTTCTGACAAAACATAATTTCCTTTAATAAGCTATTTTCTAATTTTGTAAACTTGTCACAATGTTTTCTTTCCTTTCTATGAAAACTACATAAAACATTGCCTTCTTTAATATATTCCTTTGTATAAAACAAAAGACATAAAAAAAAACTAAGCAATATAAGCAACAACAACAATAGCCAATCTCCTTGTGCTCTGAAAATATCACCAAAGTCGTTAGAAAGAAAATTATTGAACTATATAAACAGAAGTTTTAATGATGCACTCAATTCAAAGCATTTTTCAACATGGGTTTTATATATATACTAAAAGTATTGCTCGCCTTTGCCCGGCGTTGGGGACTTGCCACTTATTTTTTTTCAAAAACACTTTGTGTGTAAAAATCAATTTTTTTTTAAATTTCAAAAACACTTCTCCATTATTTATTTATTTATTTATTCTTAATTCAAAAATGCTTTTTTGTATATTGTCTGTGATTAAAAAAAAAAGATTTTTAAAGCAACAATCTCCTCTCAAGAAAGTTAAGCAACGTTGAGCCTGGTCAGTAGTTAGATGGGTGACCATTTAAAAACATATTTTCAGTTCAATTTATTGCTTTATTTCTTCTTGATCTAGCCATGTGCAGTACTTGTAAACCAGAAATTCAAAACCAGATGTAAAACTCAAACACAACAATCTGACTTCTATATGTATTTATGTTTATATATATATATATATATATATATATATATATATATATATAAAAAATATAAAGGTACTAAGTTTCAAAGTTTTAAGAAAACAGTCAACAAATTATGACTAGGGAGTGACGCAGAAACGGATAGGACTGACTGACTGACTGACTCTCTCTCTCTCTCTATATATATATATATATATATATATATATATATATTGAAGAATTGGTAAAAGCTTTGGTTCTGGAATCATAGGACATGAGTTCAAATCCCACTCAAATTTCATTGCATTCACCTTTAACTGCCTCCGTCAGATTGGGCCCATTAACTCGGGAGGGTAGCTCATCTTGATGAAGAGTAACACCGAATGCAAAAAAGCCCGGGTAAAGAGCACGTAAAATTTGTGTTGTGCAAAACTTGGGTTGGTGCTCACCACGTACA
>JAUZSX010024393.1:0-21247 GCA_034780655.1 Idiosepius hallami
AAAACCTTTGCTAAAATAAGACAACCACACATCACGGATAACATACATTGGTATAATTTGAACTGTTTGTATGAGTTATCTCCCTTGGACTTGAGTTAGAGTTCTGTGATTCATTCTATTTGTTAATGAATCAATCGGTGTATCTTTAAGTAGATAAAACCTTTACGAAAAGGCTACTCTCTTATCAAATTTTCCTCTTTTTTTTTTTAAATACTTATTTCAATTTTATCTACTTAACAAAAATAATTATGGGCAGACTACTAAATTTTTTTCAGAGAACAACACCTTGGCTAAAATAAGACAACCACACATCACGGATAACACACATTCTCACGTTGGGTATAAAATGAAAAGAAGACAAACTCGATACACAGACACAAGTGAGTGCCGATGATAAAGAAGCCAGTCTCGTTTCATGAATAACATTAACATATCACATCAATTAAATTTATTTTTCCAACTAGATTTGTTTAAATTATCTAAGTCTTCTGGAAATAAAAGCAGATCTTTTGTTTAAAAAGCAAACAATACATACGAAGGGAGATTACTCTTCATAGATTCCTCTGGCAAATTCTTCAATAATTTCACCATGGCCAGAGCAATTGGCACTCTCAGGATCTCAAAATCTTCAGCATATTTAGATTTTACAAGTTTATGCTCAGTTTCGCTTCTCACCTATAAACACAAATACAAATATACATATAAATGAAGATAAATATAAAAGTGTTATTAACAAAAATGGACAAATAAAGATCTATTAGATATAAAATAAACATTTCAAATATATATATTTATATTTTGTATAATTAGAAATAATATATAATAATAAAAGATAATATAACAAATCTAGTTTATCCATACAAAAATGCAGTAAGATTTAGGAAGAAAAATATACATAAAAAAAAAAAAGAATTGAGTCTCCATTTTACTTCTGTATGAATTAGTAAAAATTGATTTGACCCTAAATACTTCATTTTTCACATGAAAATGAAAATAGTTTTTAAAAATCATTTAAAAATGTGTGTGTGTGGGGGGGAAAACACTTTACAAGAGATTCACAGAACTTCCATTCTATATCCACAAATCAGCAGGTTTTTAATGTTAAAACTAAAATATCAAATGGATTATCATGAAATTTAGTATTTGAATAATACATCATAATGATGCAGATGTTGGGACACATCGGTGATGTTGCCTTGGTTTATTGACAGTTTTTTTTTTTTTTAAAAACATCAGACTGCCTTCTCAGGTTGACCCTTGGGCCAAGGTTGATCAGGCCTTGACCTGTGTCCCAGTTTGCTATGCTGTTTATTGTGCAATAGGATTTTTGTTGCACAAAAGAAGAGAAACGAAAAAAAGTATCAAAGTCATCAAGACATAAATTTCAATCACCCCAAGTAATGTATTTAATCAGTCTCATACTCTTGGCAAAGGTATGAATCCAGTCATGCTCTCCAGCTTTGTTAAGAAATGCAAAATAGTAAAACTAATGTTTTCCTAAAAAATTGTTTAAAAGTAAAAATTGTTCGGAAAAACTGTTTCCATTATTAAATAAGTAAAATGACTATGCTCTTAAAATAGATTGAAAAAAAAAAAAAGATGCAACCATGACCCGCCCTGATTTTCCTGTATGATTTTAATTGCAAATAAATCTATCAAAATATTTGTTCTTACCTTTTGGATCAAGGATTTATACAATTTTGGCAAAATGACATTCACAATTGCAGAATGAATTCTATTAGCCATTCCAGTAGGACATATCACTTTACCAGACACATTTTGTTTGGTGTCTTCAGCCTGATTATCATCATCTTCATCCTTTTCCTCTTCCTCATTAATTCCATCTTCATTTGTATTTTCACTTCCTATTTGAAGGAGAATTGATGTTTTTTAAATTGTTTAAAAAATTAATACAGTTCAAAGTTTTTAAAATTTAGATTAAATATTCTAAAATTGCATCAGAATATTTTTATGTATAAAATCCATTCATGTTTAAAAAAAAAAGTATATTATTATATTTGAAAAACCATGCCAAAAGTTGAATATATTTTATGTATATAATGAATAAATAAATAAAAAAAATGGAAGATTTATTTGGATATGGTTAGCACAATTCTACAAAAATACAAAATTTAAAACACTTTATTTAAAACACCCTGACTTGTAAATAGTTTTATATCTAAAAACATTTATTCTATAAATATTTAGAAAGCCAAACTGACCTTCTTTTTCTACAACATTTTTTATGAGTGTGTTGGCATTTGAACCAGCACAGTTGCTGTTGGATAAATCAAAATGAAACCCATCCAAAATGGAGATGACAATTCTGGAAAGAGAAGAAAGAAAAAAATATATATACTAAAGATCCCATGTTTTTGTGAATGCCATTGTACATTGTTTTGACTTAATGTTATTAGTTTTAAATAAAAATAATATTTGATTTAAGTTTGTAATATCCTAATCTATATTTAAACTTGAAAATTAAATACATTTTAAAATTTACAGATACAGAAATACTAGTTTGGGATTTAGTGACATTAAAAATAATGCCAGTAAATCTATTTAAAAATAAAACAATGTTTTTTCTTTATTATCATTAGGGCTGTGAGAATATGCATTTTTTCAAAGATTATACTTGTCACATGCCTAGTTATTCAGACAGTGACAAGAATATTCTTTAATAAAAGCATATTGTCACAGCCCTTCTAATAAAAACGGAATTAAAAGAAATGGTAAAATTGTAAAATATCAAGAAATTTTTTAGATGAAATTAGTTAATAACAGCTTCAATGATAGATTTGTAAAACAATTTCCCAAACAACTCTAAAAGTTTTCATTTAAAAATTTGCAATTTCTATAGTAAAATTATTTTGTAAAAGAACATATGATTATCTGAATTTATTAGATAAGTTTTAATTACTATAACTACTGTCATCATTCAGGTCAATTGAATGTGTATAATTTAATCATTTTATTCCCTGTCCCTCGTTTAATTAAATTTTACAAGTGTCTCTGTCCTTTGTCAATTCATTTGACTTTTTAATTGCAACAATTATACACTTCACATTTGCTCTTTAAGGTGAACATTTTCCCCCTGCTGGCATTTTCCTTTTCTTTTCTCTATTACAGTTTTCAATGGTTAACAACAATTTTTCTCTTGATGAGAAGTTAGTCAAGGTTGGTTGAGACTAAATTATTTTCAAAACCTTTTATAAATTTTGTATCTCAAAGCATTTTGGTAAACATATGAGTATTCTCAAATCCATTTTACTTATAGAAATTGCAAATGTTGAGAATAAGTGTTTTAAATCATAATACTTACTTCATCATTAATTTAGAGTTTTCCTGATCTGTGGTTATCTTGATCAGATAATACCTTAGCTGTTTCTGATATATTTTCCATGGTAACTGAGAGCACAATGCACCAAGCAATTCAATTGCAGCTTCTTGGAGACCTTCTATCTTTTTGAATTTGGTTTCAAGGTAACCATTTACAATAGGCAACAGGTAGGATAAAAGAGCTTCTTTTTCCATTCCATGATCAGACAGGTTATTTGCAAGTCGACGTAGGGCACGAGTTCTTCGGTGTACCTTTAAAAATTAACAGATACAAAAATACTAGTTTTAGATTTAGTCACATTAAAAATAATTTCACTAAATCTATTTAAAAATAAAACAATGTTTTTTTTAATCATTATTTGTTGACAAGTGTCTTTTGTTACTGACAATGCTATAGAGATCAAACTATGATATCTTATGACCAACAATGGCCCACTAGGCTCAGACGACGTGTGCCCACTGCTGCCAGAGGTGGGTCTCCTGCCTATGCTGCACCTCTTGTAGGAGTGTGGTACCACAAGTCTGATCACCCCAGATAACAATAGTGCAGGCGACAAGCAGGGTGTTTGCAAGCAGACGTGAAAAAATGAGTCATAGTTTGGATCTCCACCAGAACTGTTTATTATTATTAATAGGGATGTGAGAATATGCTTTTTTCAAAGAATATACTTGTCACAGCCTTAGTTATTCAGACTGTGACAAGAATATTTTTTAATAGAAGATATTGTTAAACCCATACAAAATCAAAAAATATGGTAAAATAGCAAATTATCAAGTAACGATAAAAAATATTTTTAAATAAAAGCATATTGAAACAACTGTACTTATAACTACAAAATTAAATAAATAAATATGGTAAAACCATAATTTGAGAATTCTAATTTTAGCATGATTATAAAAAATAATTTGAATCTATTTGTTTAAAACGGTTTACCTGAATATGCTTGATGTTTTCAAAGAAATCTAAATCTGGATCCTTGTCAGTTATTTTCACGAGGTCATCAAATGGTTTGCGAGACGAAAACTTTAGAACAACAGCTCGCAAAATTGTGCAATATTCAGCACGTATAGTCTGGAAAACAAAGATTAGAATTTTATAAGTTAGATCATGCATTGAAAACTAAATTCTAAAATAAATAAACATGCAAAGTGATTAGAATTAAGAGTTTAAAAATAATTGTTCTTTATTTCCAAAGAGTTAAAATAACCACTGATCACTAAAGAAAATAAAGGTTTTGTCGTGGATTGATAGTTCTGCCATTACCAACATTGCATTCAAAAAGTTATTGTGAACAGATATTTATTACCTAGATTAAAATGAATTCCAAGGTCAATCTACTATATAAAATTTGCTTATGAATATATTTCATGGTCTAATTTCATAGAAGTTAGTAATTGAAAAGACCCTTTAAAAAAAAACAATAGATAGATATTAAAGATATACAATGATTTCCTGGATGTACCGAAAGTCAAGTTAAAAAGCATGATTCAGCAAAATAAAAGTCTTTCATTATAATTAAGATTAAAAAATATACTTAGAAAAAATATGGTGATTTATGAATAAAGTTAAAATATTTTAGCAATTTCAATTTCAAAAACGTCTAATATTAACTGAGTGTGTTATTTGCAAAGATGACACATTCATATTTCATAACATCATAAAAGTCAAGTTAAAATGCGTAATCAAGCAAAATAAAATTCATTTATGATTAAGAAAAAATTAAAAAATTTTTTTTTAGAAAAACATGGTGGATAGCTTTACAAATAAAGTTAAAATATTCTACCAATTTCAATTTCCAAAATGTTTAGTACAAAATTTAGTCAATTCTGCATCTGTCATTTGCAGAGAGATGATACATTTCAAGAAATAAGAATATAACTCAAGCATTTTTGTCTAATAAAAGTAGATAAGAATGTCAAAAAACTTACTTGATTGACTCCTCCAATTCCAGCCTGAATCTGAGGTAAGATAGTTCGTTCAATAACTTCTTGATAAGCATGTTTGTCTTTGGTTGGTTCTTCACTAAAGTGATTAATAATGGTCACTAAACAACTTGTGCTGTTGTCTCGAATGGAAAAATCATCAATCTATTAATGAATAGAAAGAAAATGTCAGATTCATTTTTTTTATTGATTTTAAAAGAAATTAGTGGGTGCACTGTAAATGACAAGGTTATTGTAGTCTGAATAAAATGGTGTTGTCCTTGCACCCAAAGAGAATCAAATTTTACTGAGTTCAGGGTGAAGCTTAAGGTCCCCTAAACATGGTTTTGCATATTAACAAAAATATAACTCATTTGAACTTTTGTTAACATGCACAATCATGTTTAGGGGACCCTAAGCTACACTCTGAATCTACTAAAGTTAAATTCTCTTTGGGTGAAAGAGCAACACCATTTTTTTCCAAGACAGCAGCCTATTATTCCTTCATTGACTATTGATCCAGTCTATTTCTTATCGTCGGCTAGACACAGCTAGACCCCTTACAGACTGCCGAATCGATTAAGTCAACCCTTTACCCCTGTATTGACAACACAGAGTGGCTTCTTACTGAACACAACCCAACTTTGATACTCATTTACACATCACAGCTTTTAGTTTAGTTTTCCAACTTTTTCTTTCATCAACACAAATGCTTTGATCTTCACCAAAGACAATATCCATAACATTTCAAAGACTTACCAGTCTTCAAAGCACAAGCAGCACAAATAGCAAACACAAACTACATATGATAAACCAAACTACAAATTGTAAATCTGTCTTGGATCTAGGGGAGCTTTTTTATAAATAAATCCCAGACAATTTACATATACACATACACACACATTGTTGGAATATTATTTAAAAACAGATTTAAAATGCTTCTCATCCAAAATAGTTTGGACGCTGAATATTTCTTAAAAACATTTGAAAATCAAAAAATTCAAAAAATAAAACAGTTGGAGAAAATATTTCATAAAGAAGAGTTAGAAAAAATCTTTCACAATGAAACCTCATCTTACCTCACGTGCAACGCAGTCAGACCATGACTATGAGGCTCTACCCAACTATAAACAAACAACACCATCATTCTGACCAAGATGCCACTCCACATCTACATCATTACCAACTCCAACTCAGCAAAATCAAATCCAACTCGACCTTCCTGACACCAAAATAAAATCTTATTTTTACCCCATATTTCGTTTGTATTTTATATTTTGTTTTGCCACCACACGCCTATTTGTAACACAGGTTAGTTTGAATTTGAGGCTAGACTTACCGTTGAAATAAAAAAGCAACAGTTGAGCACTAAAGGAATGAGAAAATTCACATCCAATTCATTCATGTTGCTGATCATTTTTTTTGCAGCTTTGAAACCAGCAAGTCTTTGATGAAAATCTGGTTCCTCGATACGGTTTGGATTCCAGGAATTTAACTGAAGTAAACAAAAAAGTAGCAACAAAATTTTAAAAAAAAACTCCAATGTTCAAAAATACTTGTAATCACAAGTGCTGAAAGTTTCCATTAATGTTGAGTAATCCTAACTGGATTTTGATTCAGTAAAGAATTCTCAGAAAAAGAGATTTACTTAAGCATAAGTGTCATAGTGTTACCATATGGTCATACCATTTGTAAATTCTAAAAACAAACAAACTATAACTTGTTTATTAATCCTAGAAAGGGGTGTAAGGATGGTGCAATATGTTCACAATTTATAACTCAAATTTATTCGTACTTTCACAATTTGCTGATGCTAATTAACAACTCTTTAAAAAATTTATCTCTAAATTAATTAATGAGAATTAAGATTAAACTTAGTAGGAGTGTAAAGATGGTGCAATATGTTCACATGCCATAACTTAAGTGTTAACTGAATTTTTTTCATATTCTCACAATTTTCTTATGATAATATAAACAACTCTTTAAAAAGTTTACCACAAAATTAATTCAACCATTACTTTTTTTTAAAAAAATCAAAAGAATGAAATCATATTATTTAAAGAATAAAAAGTTTATCAAAATAAAAAATAAAACAATATACTCTATTAACAAAGCTGTGTAAAAAATTCTTATAGAAATTCATAAAATTTTTATGCAAAAGAAAAATCAGTTAAAAGTGAAATGGATATTTCCTTAAACAGTTTTTCAATTTTATTCATAACATTATATTGAAATAATATTTTATGGATTTAGTTAGTAACTTTTCAATTAGGCTAGAAAATTAAAATATTTAGTTTTCAAAGGTCAACTAAAGGTAAATTTGTCTCTAGCCCTTGCATGGCATGTCCAAGCCTCCAAAATATTAACATAATATACATCCTCTTAAATACTTACTTGATGTAGAATTTTGGCAATTTCTTCAAGGCATGGTTGTTTTTCAGAGAGTTTCTGTCAATTTTAAAAAACATAGAAAATATTAAAAAATAGAATTGTTTCCAAAATTTGTAGGAAAAAATCAATAAAAACACAAAAATAGAATTAATTCAGAAATTTGAATTCAATGATACAAAAAATATCTTTAAATTCCTAAAATAAAACCCTAAAAATTTATTGGAAGATCTAAAACAAGAAAGAACCTTTTAAAATGCTAATAAAATAAAATAAAATCTATTTGAATACAATGATACAGAAAATATCTTTGATTTCCTAAAAGAAAAAAAATTCATCAGAAGATCTGAATAGCAAAATTTGCAAAGAATACATACTTGAACAATATCACATAATATTTTCCGGGGTCTTGGATGTTTTATTGAAGCAAACAATAATGTCACTTTTCTACAAAAGAAAAGAAAAAAATACAAAAGCTGTTTTATAACAAACATGAATAAAACTATAAAACAGAAAAAAAAACTTAGAAATGCTTCAATAAAATTGTAAAAATAATAAAGAGGTATCAAATTAAATGTGTACACTCTCAACTTTGATTAAGTTGATTGAGCCCACTAAAGGCTGCAGTTCACTGTTTATCAGTTATTTGATAAAAAGCTCCTGCTGATGGCGGATGGGCACTCTGAAAAAATAACACAGGTAGTAAAGGCTGTTGACTGATAGGTCAGTGGTTAGGACATTGATTGTGCAAGTTCGCGTTCAATCAATATTTTCGATGAATATACTTAAAAATACAAACTGGAAACCTGCTGACTGACTGAATAAATAACAGTAATGATAGTCTAACAAATTCTTTTTTACAGTCTTTATGAGAGAAAACTAATTAAATCTTACTTTCACAAAATTACAAAAAAAAATCAAAAAAGGCTTTTTTTCAAAATCCACTTACTTGAAAAGATTCAAAATGTCTTTCTTTATAACCTGCATCATATTTAGAATGGATTTTAGAAGATCAAGTTCTGTTTCCTATCATTACAAAAAAAAGTCAGTTTTAAGCAAAATTTATTCAAAAGTACAATATTGATCTAACAAGAAAAAAAAAAACTTTTTCAAAAGATAAGGGTGTGGATAGAAATTTGGGAGAGGTAATGTTGACTATTTTAACCAAGAAAAAATATAACTTTTTATTTTGCCCATTTTTGCTTTTTCAGCAAATTTTTATGGCACGAAAAAAACTTTTAAATATTTTTTCTTATGTATTTTGTTAGTTTTTTGTTCATTTTCATTATTTATCAGTTATTCTAAATTTAATGTAATAATAATATTTGTGTTATTATATTATATTTATTTACTTAATTTTGACTTTTAATAATTTCAATTGTTTAAAAAAATGAAAAAAATAATGGTTTTTAACTTTTTAATGTATAAAAGTATTATCAATTAATCAGAAATTATTAGCAATAGAACAGTTTTTCAACCTTTTTATCAGCCCAGAAACTCCATGGAAATATTCCATGGCTAGAGGAACTCCTGTGCAATAATTTAACTGTTTTAATAAAATGGAAAAAATGCACACACACTTATTTTCAGAGTATTAAAAATGAAATGTAAAAAAAATTTACTTATATTACATTTATTCTTATCAAAAACTCAATGAAGAAATTTTAATTTTAAAGGCAGTGCGTTTAAGTATGTAAAATTTAGAACGTTCATACAATAAAACTTAAATTTTAGAAGAAAATATACATATAATAATCAAATAGATAATCAAAGAAGTTTTAGAACATATATCACATATATTTACTGTATGTAGAATTATTATTTTATTTCTCTTATTTTTCATTGAGTCACTTCCTCAAACCCTAAAGTTTATGCTTTTTATCTAAGGATTGAATTTAATGCAAAATTATGCCAATATAACATTATAAATTAAACACCAATTTCTAATACAACCTTTGGTAAGGTTGGTGTTTTTTAATGGTTTACTTACCCAACTGCGTTTGCCTTTCTTAGCAAGAATTGATAATAAAAGAGAAACAAACATTGAACATTGTTTGCTGTTTGTTACGAGAATTGTGATTCTGAAAAAGAAATAAAAAAAAAATTTCAATTTAATGATGAATCAATTTTACACTCATTCATTAATCAAAAGGTTTCATCCGGTGTATATCTAGTACCTACTAGCTAAACTAATCAAAATTATAATGTAGAGTGATTTAAAATAACACTCATTCATTAATCAAAAGGTTTCATCCGGTGTATATCTAGTACCTACTAGCTAAACTAATCTAAATTATAATGTAGAGTGATTTAAAATAATATAAAGAACCCCAGTAGTTAAACGCATTTTTTTACGTTTTTGAAAATTTTCTCTTTTTTTATTATTCTTTTTAAAAATATGTAATTTTTCAGTTTAACAACAACATAAAACCTTGTCATAAATAAGATCCAATGGACACAAAATACAAAAAAAATAATGATGATGATAAATGTGCCCTGAAGAAGAAACACTACACCGAAAAGAGTCGGCATTAAGTATATTCTTGTTTTTATTTTTTCATTGATTTTTATCTATTTGTGGTGGTGTGTGTGTGTGTGTGTATGTGTGTACGCATATTGGTATCATCTGGACAGCGATGGTGGAGCATTGGTAAAAGCTGGGGCTCTGAAATCGCATTACGCTAGTTCAAATCCCAGTCAAAACCATTACATTCATCATTAACTTCCTTGGGCAGATGGGGCTCATTAACTCAGGAGAACCGCTCATCTAGGTGAGTAAGTAACACCGAATGTAAAAAGCCGGGGTAAAGGCACATAAAAATGGCCTTGTGCCAAACTTGGGTTGGTACTCACCAATTGAATATAATATTTTTGTATCTTCTTCTAATATTCTGAATTATTTTGTTAACTGCATAACCATTAAATTAGAATTGTTGTTTTGCTGTCACTTACTTGGAAAGAATAGTTAGTTCCCTGCAACTGGCATGCTTTCGATTTAGACGAGAAATGACTGATGTTATGTTCTTCTGAAGATATTCCAAGAGAGTAGGAATATGTGGTTTAAGAATTTGAAGACCAAGTTCTGAAAATTGATTTCAAGAAACAAAATTAAAGCAATTTCCACTTGAAGTTTTGGTTATAGTACAAAATGCATTGAGCAAAGAGTTACATACGAAGAGAAAGAGAAACAAGAGAGACAAGTCAGGTGTCTACAGACTAGTCATTTACTGTTAATCCTCTGATTATTTTAGAGAGTTCCATTCATGCTATTTCATATGTACAGAAGAGTCAAATACTGGCTGGTTTAGGTCCCATAACAGAGGTATATATAATATATAATAATTCTAGTTTTTAAGGAGTTTCATTACCAATCACTAGTAATGCTTTTTTTTAATTAACGGTATAAGAAAGTATAATGAAATTTTATTTAAATCATCAGCCGCAACAATAGAACAACAGTAACCACACAAACTCTTTGATGTAAACAATAATACAAACAACAAAGTCTTTGTATTATAAACATGAAATATACATTCAGTTCAATTGTTAAATGAAATAGTTACATATAAATAGATTAACAAAGTTTTTGCCTTACGAAAACAACACAAACATCTTTTGTAATTTGCTACATTATTTTTTCAGTGGCCTCATCTCAATGGTCCATTTCCTCTCTTTCAACTCCTTGTCCACCCCAGAACAAAAAACATCCCCATCTCATGATAATGAAACGTCTTATTACTGCTAATCTATTTCATTCTGTGCACAACTTAACTCAACAGCTGGCCACAGCTGGTGTCCTGCTATTCCCTTTCCTGTCTTTACTCCCTAGTGTCGGCCCAGTGTAAATATGCCATCACTATTTTCTTCTTAACCATCCGCCAATACCATCAAATAAAAACTAACTATATAAAGTGTAGAGATTTTACCTTGCTTATCAAAACTGTACTGAGGACATCCATTTAATACGATTATTTCTTTGGAGATATCTGTTGTTTTTCTTTCCTTCTCATAGACTTCAACCTCTTCTAATTCTTTTCCTTCTTCATTGTCTTCCATTTCAACATCCAAATTCTCTTCTTCTTCTTCAGAAAGTTCTACGTTTATCAAATTGTAAATCATCTCCATGACAATATGCAACACACTTTTACTGATGCCATTGCTGGTTAGCAGTTGGAACACATAATGCATCGGAGACTTTTCTGTTTCTGCGTCACCTGTTTTCAGGAGGCAGGGGAAAAATCTGGAAAGATAATAAAAAGAAATATTCGTGGTAAGATTTTTAAGAGGCTTATTTTCTCTGAGAATGAAAAAATGAAATTGCCTTTTGATAACACTGTGATTTTGATATAACTGTAGTGTAATAGATATTTTATCATGTTAAAACCATATATATATATATATATATATATATGTGTGTGTGTGTACTTATAAAAATCAGATCGTTGTGTTTGTGAGAGACCCTACATTCTGTAGCTCTTTGGAAAATAAAACCACAACAGTTATTCAAAAAAACAAAAAATATCCTGTTTATATGGAGAGCTGTTCAGAAAAACAAACTACGATAGTTATATGGATCAAAAAAGGATTCAGAACACTAAAATTTGCATAAGTACAGTAATACCTCTCTATACAATAGGCTTCCTTAATTAAGAGAAAAGCTTTAGAATTTATTATAGAAAAGCATTAGGAATGAATTTAGTATAAAAAGCACTAGAAATGAATTTAGTATAAAAAAAGGGGGTAGAGTTCAGGCAAGAGAAGCATTCGGCCAAGAGGGACATTAGGGGCGCTGCCGGACGGTATAAAAAGTGAAAAAAAAGCCATACCTTGGTGATTTTGTCCAAGCATGAAGGAAATTCAATAAATAAGTTGGATTTTTAAGACTTTCAACAGGCAAGGATTGAATCTGAAATAGAAAATAAAATTCTTTAAAATACCTCTTCTTGGTATTATTGGATGTTGTCTAAAAATGTTATGTTACTTTAATCTTCAAGGATTTTAAGCTTTTCAAATCCTATTGCTGTTGTATACTGTGGGAAGAGACGGTGGAGCATTGGTAAAAGCTTGGGCGCTGGAATCGTACCACCCAAGTTCAAATCCCAGTCAAAACCATTTCATTCACTTTAGCTGCCTCGGGCAGATGGGGCTCTTTAACTTGGGAGAGCAACTCATCTAGGTGAACGGTAACACTGAATTAAAAAAGAACTGATATATAGAGCACATAAAAATGGTCGTGTGCCTAACTTGGTTTGGTGCTCGACCAAGTAAATATGGTATACTGTGGGGGGGGGCACCAGATAGGGAATACGGTAGCCAAGATAACCATAATCTCACATGATCCCCTTTATCTTTCCTTTTTAACCAGACATCAGCAGGGCTAGATGGCCTTTGGCCAGGTCAAAAAGCAATATATGTTCAGTCTACCTCAATTATTTTCTAAATTTCTCCTACTGATTATTATAAAAGTAACAGTAGGACAAATTAACAAAGGGAAAAGCAGAATTTTAATAGCAATCATTTATTGACTCTGACCACAGAAACATGCATAAATATAACCACCTCTACCATGTTTCTTTTTGTTAATTGATTGATTGGTTCAACAGAATATCAGCCTTTTTAGTCATTTCATGCAGTTATTTTTTATATGTCCGCTGCAATTCAATCAATTTTTCTAAAACTCTCACTTTTGTCAACACTGAATTCCACCAGAAACACAATTTAACCCATAGTTAAAGTGAATAGAGAATTTATACTTTTTACAATTGTATTACCAAAAATCTTAAACATAATGGAACAACTGGAATTTGAACTTGCACAATGAAGTTCAAAACTTCAAACCAAGTAGAATTCCCAGTTTCTCTTGAACGAAAAAATAAATTACTGTAACAATATTCAAAGAATTTAGGAAAATTTCCAAGATTCCAAAGTTAAGAAACATTAAGAACACATTGTATTCACTTACTTTTGGCCAAACAACCACTACAAACACGGAGTCCATTTCCATTGGTGTATATGGATAACTTTTAAATATATCAAAAAACTGAAAATTATAAAAGGAATTAAATCAATTATAAGTTTGATTCTACAAAAAAGTAATCTTATATTTATAATATTATTATTATTATTATTATTAATGGAATTATATTTATAATATATAAATTATAAATATAATATTATATATATATATATTGTGTGTGTGTGTATGTGCAAGAAAAATAAATTTTTTGGGGGAAAAAACAACATGCAAATGGTCAGATTAGGCCGATATTTTAGTGATAATAGTCTATGATAATCTATAGTGATTTAGTGAGAGTTATTGTAGTGGTTTGGTGATTATCAACTGCGTTACACCAGACCTTTTACAAAGCTCGGAAAATTTTTTAGAGTCCAGCTCTTAATGCATAAATAAACAAAAAACTATTTTTTTTTTTCATTACACATTTAGCTATAAAGAAAAATCTTTCAACAACTATTCCACAGGGTGGAGCGTTGGTAAAAGCTTGGACTCTTAGTATTGTATTACATGAGTTCGAATCCCAGTCAAAATCATTGCATTCACTTTCTATTGAATTGGGAGAGTAACTCAGTAAAGGGCATGATATATAATCTAGCTGAAGGGTAACACTGATTACGAAAGCCAAGGGATAAAATAAGCACATAAAAATAGCCTTGTGGCTAACTTGGGTTGGTGCCCGACGAAGCAGATATAAACTCATGTAGTTGGTAGTTAAAGGATAAGGATTACAAGGGTTAATTGAAGGATTATAAAAGGACAGGGATATAATGAGCACGTAAAAATGTCCTTGTGTCTAACTTGAGTTATTGCTCGGCCAAGTAAATATAAATAACTATTTAACAGATCATGAGTATTCAAATGAAATTGAAGTGAAAATAAACATTAAATCATGAATTATTTGACTTAGAGAGAAATAAAAAAGGGGGAAAAAATTTTTTTTTTACCTGAAAGATTCTAGTGAGTGACATTTTCCAGACTGTTTTCACCTGTGCAATTGCTTTGCTGTAAATCTTATGTTTGTTGTCTAAACACACTTTGCAGGTTGCTGCAATGCCAAGAATTACCTTTAATAATTTGGGAAGGTATGCTTTAATGTAGTGGCCTAACTTTCTCATTATCAGAAGAATCAAGTTCAAAAAGCTGTCAAAGAAAAAAAATACACAACAAATAATGATAAAAGACACCAAAAACAATTTTAAATTAAAGTGTTTTTGGCTGGTTTTGTTTTTTATGGTATATCAACATTTTTGACCATTTAACACGAATAATCACTAGGGCTATAATAATATTCTTTTATTAAAGAATATGTTTGTTACATTCCTAAAGCGCTCACAAGAATATTCCTTAATAGTAGCATATAGTAACAGCCCTACTACTGACCACTGAATTAAAAGAAAAGGCAAAATAGTCAAGTAATGACATGAATAATTCTTTAATAAAAGCATATTACCACAGCCATAGAAATCAATTTTGGCTTAGTTTGATTTTTTAATGTCATGTCAAACTTATTTGGTCATTTAATGCTGAGAATAATGATTTTTATTTGGTTTTGCTTTTTGGTCATTTGATATTGAGAGCAATAATGGAGGCAGAAATATCAAAAAATAAGAATGGAGATGATAAGAAAAAAAAATTTGAATCACTAATTATCAACCCTTATTTTAAGAATATTTTAAAATGAAATAGAATTCATAATTTAATTTAATAGAAATTTACAATTGAAAAAAAAAACTGCAGCAGTACTGCTTATTTTTAAATTGAACAATGAAATTGTTAAAGTGACTGTCTGAATACACTGTATCAAATATTTATTGTTCAACACTATAAGATAATGATAAAAAAAGAATCAAGATTTTTTAATGGATTAAGAGTAATTCTCTAGATAATTAATATGCATTAAAAATATGGGTGATATTTTCAAAATTACCTTTGCATCACTTTTGGAGGCAACATAGAAGTCAAGTCCACAGATGTCATCAACTCAGAAATTGGGGTGTCTGTTAATAAAATTTTGAAGATAAGAAAGGGAAAAAAAAAAAAAAAAAAGATGTGTGGAGCTTATGAGTAATAGACAGTTTTAAACATTTTAATTTTATTACTCAATTAGTCCCAACTGGTTGTGAAAAAATAATGACAAAACATAGTAAATGATAAATTTTTAACTTACCAATCAGAAACTCTTCACAAGGTTTCAAGATCAAATCTATAAATAAAAATTGTTCTTCTGTCTTACAACCACAAAGAAATGAGAAAACCTGTCCTTTCTTGGAGACTGTACTTTTCTTATTTTGCAGAGTGCCATGTAGAATTCTGAAAAAAAAAAATCAAATTAATTCAGACATTTATTCAATTAAAACATTTAACTTTCTAAATGAGTACAATGCAATTTACAATAGACTAATTCCAATCAAAGAATATTTTAAACATGACTACTGAAGGACACATTTCCTTAGTAATCTATATATGGCCATATCAATCATTTACCAACTTCATTGAATTTCTTATTGGATAAATTTAAAAAAAAAATCCTAATGGATATTTTTACTGTTTTGAATAAAGAATTTTATAAAGTTAGGCAGATTTCTTCAAAGAATAAAGCAAATACCTGGTTAATATGGACATGACAGCCATTCTGTGTTGCTCTTCCACAATACAACATTGTGAATCAGAATTGAACAGTGCCAGTTCGTCTCTAAATGTCTTTTCTTCAAGAATACGCATAAAATTATCTCTGAAAACAAAACAGAAATTAAAACCATTTTAATAATAAAAAAAAACAAATTATGTAAGCTATGAAATGTGTAGTAAAAAAGAATAAAACGATAATAGAGGGTAGCCTTTGATAAAGTTTTATCTACTTAAAAGATACACGTACTGCTTTGTTAACATTCTGTTGAAGAATGAATAGCAGAACGCTTACTTAACTCCAAGGGAGATAACTCATACAAACGGTTCAAATTATAACACTAGATAAAATATTAACATATTCAGCTTCATGTTACTGATTGCCAATCCCTGAAAAATTCATTTAGTTGAACTTTAATTCTACGAAAAGATCATTTTATAAAAAAAATAACTCTCTCTATGCTGAAATTCAAATACAATTTGAACCATTTAAAACTTTTAAAAAATTCATCAAAATAAAAAATATTTTTTGAAAAAACAAAAAAAGACAATAAAGCGCTTTTAATGGATATTGAAGTCTATAGAAACATTTCAGCTATATTTAGCCAACATCAAAAAAGGTGTTATCTATCAAAAGATTTTATCAGAGTCAAGAAAGACATTAAATAACCTTTAGATGTTGATGGGTAAAAAAAAATTGTTAATAGACCAGCTTAACTAATAACGTTTGTGAAAATGATTATTTTAAACAATAATTTGTCATTCTTAATGTATAAAAAACACATTTCCTTGATATTTTACAATTATATTTATTATTATTCACACAAATGGCTTAATATAGCTAAAATTGGTAAATGGCTTAATATAGCTAAAATTTTAATGTAGACTTAAATACCCAATAAATTCTTTTTTTTTAATTTACACGTTTTTTTCTGCATTTTCTTCTGCTGCTGAGTAAGAACTAGGGACCATTATTGAATGTGACAAATTATTGAGAATTGCAACCTACCTGTATTGTGCAACACCCTTAAGGGGAAATATCATCAAACATTCAAAAGCTATTTTTTGGATCATTGGTTCTTTGTGTTCTAGAAGCTGCAATTCAAAAATAAAAGAGTATGTATTTTTTTTTCATTTTAGTTAAAAGAAAAAAAAATGCTAAGATTTTTCTTTTGAGTTCAATTGTAAGTGGGATTGTTTTCAAAATAAAAAGGTTTACTCACCATTTCAAACAATTCTTTCAGTTTCTTAGAACAGCTCAGAGAGCTACCATGGCGGAATTGAGAAAATAACCGTAAATGGTTCACAAGTATACTAACAAAAAGAAAAAAAATGAAAGTCAAATTTATCATTAGAATCAGAAAATTCTAGTTTCTATTTTTATTTTTTACTTCAGATTAAACATGAAAGTTATAGCTTGAAGGATTATGTGTGGATCACAATTTATTTGTTTGTTTTGTATTTAATGGCATATCAACCTTTTTTTAAGGTCATTTTAATGCCGAGAGCAATTACTTTTGATAAATGTTTTTTTTTAAACAACACATAGTTGTTTTTTTAATTACACAAGTTGCACTATTTAATCCATAGCTGGTAGGGAATATGGGGATTCATACCTTTCCCAGGGGTATTAGTAGACATAAAAAAAAAAGACGGAACAACCTGGATTCAAACCCGCATACTATGGTTCCAAAGTCTGATTGCCTATCCACTGGGCTACAACAACTGTCCCTGTGGATCCCAAACAATCAATTTAAATATGATACATTCAGAAATAATGCTGAATTATGTCCATTTACTTTAGATTCTTTAAAGTTAAAGCCTGATAAATTGGAGAAGGGATCGTGAATTTTAAATAAAAATACAATTCAATAATTAAGGTAAATAGTAAATCTTTCTTTTATGAAAAGATTGAACAAGTTATGAAATATCTAATGAAACTGCAGTAATTCTAATGCATGTTTTGTTGAAGAGGATTTTCATACTTCTTTGTATGATCTTTCTTTATATTTTTTCTTGTTTTGTTACAAGATCTTTTGCCATGGGGTCCAGAGTTCATATCTATTCCCCTAGTGTACCAAACGTTTTTGGTCTGCCTTAAAACATCATCAGGGTAGTCCATTCCCTGTCCATTCCTATTTAAGGATTGTATTTTGTTTTTTGTTTTTTTGTTATTGTATTGCATATATATTATTATCTCTGCTTGATTTTCCAGCTAGTATTTTTTTGTAATCGTATGTGGGTGTTAGAATACGTGGAGGATTCAGTTGCTATTGTCAAAGTTTATTTTATTGATGGATGGATTCTTTTAATTAAGTTTGAATTTATATAACGAAATAAAAGGTACAGTTAATATGTTTTCAAATCTCATGTAAATAGCTGGAACAGTATTATTATAAAACACTATTGTCATAGCAATTGTATTTATATAAAAATTTTCCAGGCCTACAATTAAATTTCGGCATTTAACTACAATCCAGAAAAAATTTTTTTTTAATTTTTATACCTCAGTTCTATTTTACTTTGAAATTTACTACAAAAGTAAGATTCATTTTCATAATTAATCAGATAAATTTCAGCTAAATCCTCAAGATTTAAAGGTATTTTGCATTTTAACTTAGTAACTCTTATTAAAATATGAATTACTATATTTTTAATGTCTATGAGTAAAATTTTGAATATAACATTTGTTCAGTATAAAATCAATTTAGATAGAAATAAAACAAACTTTGGTGTGAATATGTGCTCATTGAATGATTTGATCATTTTTTGATATAATTGTTTTTAATCCAACTCTGGTTACTTACTTATTGAGATCTTTTTTTTGTTTCTGAACTGCAACTGGAATGTTCTCGGTTTCATCTTGTTCTTCTGTTTCATTTTCAGCCTCATTTTCATCTCGTATTTCTCCATCCATGTCAACATCGATCTCTTCGCCTGGCTTCTCTTCATCATTTTCTTCCTCCATATTTTCTTCTTTAATATCATTACTCCTCCTTTTCCAGTCTCTGTTTAGAAGATTCTGTCGGGCCAAAGAGTCTTTGTTTATCTGATTGAATTCATTACTGCAAATAGACAATTAATAATGTCAACCCAAGTTTACTATATATTCTTTATTTAAAATAATTAACTCCTCCCCAATCAATAGTAATAAGTAAAAAATGGTATCCCCCCTCCAAAACCCATTTTAATAACAGGTGGAGCTATTAATTTATAATGATGTAATATTTGATAACAGATGGAGCTCTTCAATACTAATAATATGAAAAATCTATTTAAATACAATGATACAGAAAATATCTTTAAATTCTTAAAAGAACTAAAAAATTATCAGAATATATGAAACAATAAAATAATAATATATAATATAAAAATCTATTTGAATACAATGACACTGAAAACATCTTTAAATTCCTAAAAGAACTAAAAATCTTTTAAAAGATATGAACTAAGTAAGATCTTAAATAACCCATGGAGGTTGATAGGTCGAAAAAAAAAGGATTCTAATGATTAACAAGGGAATTAAACATGGTGTGATAAAGAAATAGAAAGAACTCACTCAATAAACTGAAAAAGCAAGGGTGATAAAAGTTTGGAGTTAGCCTCACAGATTTGAGGAAAGTTAAGCATGGTCTTCCAAAGCTGCTCTCGAAAATGTTCAATGTTTGCAGAAGAAGTGGCCCTGTTTACTGAACTTTCAATCTGATCCCTGAAGATCTGTAAAAATGCTTCATCCAACTCATCATCTTCTTCAGACTCAAGAATAGCAGAATTACAGATGGAAACTTTGTGAACATTATTTTCTGTTTAAATAAAGAAAATAAATAGGGTTGCTTATAAAAAGAGTCATCATATCAATAAATTAATTTCTTGGAGAATTTCAAATGAAAAATTAGGAGAGTTATCAAGGAACATACTAGTAAATTTACTTGATTCTATCTGATATAGGGCTGCGAAAATATGCTTTTATTAAAGATTATTCTTGTCACAGACTTGACTATTTCGCAATTTTACCATTTCTTTTAATTCTTTACTTATTAGTTGTGCCACAGCCCTTGAAGTGTGATTTTATGGTCTTATAAATTCAATTCTCAAATAAAATGCAAGGTAAAAATTCACTACAGATTCGAATAAAAGACCGGAAAAAAGACTTTTTATTCAAATAATATTGACTAGTGTATAGTTAATATTATTTTAATAAAAAGTCTTCTTCCGGTCTTTCATTCGAATCTGTAGTGAATTTTTACCTTGCATTTTATTTGAGAATGACAGATATTAAGATTTAATTTACCGTATTTTTATTTTAAATTGACTTCATACAAAAGTCTAAGTAAGGACAATATAATCATTATACTATTTTAGCAGCAGTTCAAAATCATTTTTTTATCCTTAAAGTATAAATTCTAAGAGAGAAATAATCTGAAACACAAAAGTACTACCTACCATAAACAAAAAAAAACACAATAAAAAAAAAATGAAAAAAACACAGAAAAAAAAAAGGCAATAAAAATCCAAACTTTTACTTACGACATCCGGAAGTTGCTTCATTAAGATGTTTACCAAAAACTTCCCAGAAATCATTGTTTGGCATGGAAGTTGCATGTGATGTTATAAGTTTACGGGTTGGTTCCCAAAGAGGCTTAAAATTGCAGAAAAGGTTTCCCAACAGGAATCTTAAAGGAACCTAAAAAAAAAACACACAAAAAATAATATCAATTTTATAGAAAAAAAAAATAATCCTAAAAATTCAGATATAAGTAGTAGTAAGTGGATCTGAAAGTTAAATTGACTTTTATTTCATTGGAAAGTGTTAAATTATGTTTTGGTCTATCGGGACCTATTTCCTTCTTCTTCCTCCTCCTCCACCCCCCTCAAGTATTATGTGTATGATCACATGATGAAACTCACTTTATATTTATAGGAAGAAGGACGAGGTTTGCACCAATCAGAAAGCAT